>JAJJBR010001224.1:0-22077 GCA_022817965.1 Solanum lycopersicoides
CTTCATCCCCCGACAATGATAGCACTGCAATATCATTAAGTCGCTCTGGATGCTTCTATTTTGGTTCTCCTATTTTAGACCACAGTTTTGTTTCTTCCCCCTGGCAGTTAATCAGACATCCAGAAGTGACTTAGTTTTTCTTACTCATCTCTTGGTTCAAGACCTAAACTCCTTTGGGAATCCATAGAGGAAGTCCAACACCATCCGGGGCAGGAATTATGACGAATGACGGTTCTAAATGGGGTTCCCAAGAGTCTGGGGTAGGGAAACCAAGTAGAAGGCAAGGCCTTGAATTTTCTCATCAATTTGATGGGGCATCATATCAGAATTGGGTTCAATGATCTTGGAAAATTATTCATGTCTGTCATCGGGGAGGACACCATGCATGATACGTCAAACTCAACATCCTGCTTTATAGTTAATTGCCGAGTGTTCCGAGCAAAAACTTCAAGATGGCTCCATAGGTTCGAGCATGTTTCTCCAGAAATATGGTTCAACACTATTATCGTCGACACCATGCTAATGGAATTCCACAAACCTGTTGTGCAACAGATTTCGAATCTTCATCTGTTTTATTATCAGCTTTACACGTGGTAAATCTGTTTTCAAGAATTGCTTACATAAGAAGAATTCCATTTTCCCCGTTCCCAAATGGCGATAATAATCACCCATCAAGAGTAACATTCTACTTGTGTTGGCTTCCATTGTTTTCCCCAAAAAATATAGTTATCGCAAATCAAAGTAAATCTTTTCTGATGTGGAAGTTCAGACTGTGCTGCAACCACAGAGCATACTCAGATAAAACCTTGGCTCTGATACCAATGTTGGGTGGTCTTGGGCCTTCTCAACCCAAAAGCTAGCTCAAAGGTTGAGGCTTTCCCTCAACTTATAAATTGACACCAGCCCCTTCCACTTCCGATGTGGGATAACCCAACAACATCTGCCTTATTTCTCTTTATTTCAACACTAAGAAGCCCTGTTTCACTAATAATGCTTTGTTTTCCCTTTCCATGGACATCAGATAATCAGCCTCCAAGTCGCTAAAAATCCTCACCAAATCGTTATCAGATGAATTTTCATGTGCATATTGTTTGATTTAGTGTATCCACATTGTCAATTTTAAAATATGAATCTAGGTGCTCAAAGTATATCTCATTCACATTGTCTTTTCGGATGTTTTTACTAACTGGACAGGCTTAAAACTCAGGTAGAAATCAATCACCATATTTTACCAGACTGACTTTCCACACTCTTGTAAAAAAGTTATTAAAATCAAATGCATGCATACACACAAATCTTCTCCATCTTTTTAAACTCCTGAAGAATCAATGCGTCCCTATTAATGTAATCAATATAGTCTATGCTGCCACTGATGTAATGCGTGTCTGGGTCCTCAAATATCGGGTATAAAATAAATCAAGACAATGAGGAAAATGCTTTAGCCTGATAATCACATACAATTTGCAGCCATAACAAAGAAATTTCATGTTCAGAACCATACAAACTATTCAAAAAGAAGTGCATCAAATCAGAGGTCAACAGTCTTGTTCTAGGTTGTCACTTTGATGATGTATTGTAAGAAATAGTTGTAGAAGATTCATATAATTGTCCTCAACTTTAATAGGGATCAAGGCAATATGTCTACCATATAGTGAATAAGTAAAAAGGTTGTGTCAAGTAAAACATGGATAAATAATAGTAAAAATTAAAGGAATCTTATAGTATAAGACATAAATTACATCCTGTTCCAACTAATTTATATTTTACGAATAGGCGTTTGATACGTAGCTATCTGATAAAATATAATTGATACAAGGTAAACAAATTATTGTTGAGTCGTAAAAAGGAAAAAAAATGCAATAATTAATTATGTTAATTTAAACGTAACTGAAACTAAACAATCCCTATCTTAATAGTAATCTACTCAGACCTTTCAAATTTCAAAATTCAAACTTACACTTTTTGCTGATAGATTATGAATATATCAATTTTATGAGGCATTCAGGAATTTGGGTCAACGAAGTGAAATATGAAAGTCACAAAAGTGACGAATCGTTGCTGGACAATCAATTTCGTTTGAATCTCAAAGCAACAATTTCAGTCGAGTTGGATATCAATGTATCAAGGAAAAACATTGAAATTCGTTACATCATAGAAGGTAACTCGTCTCCGATAAAAATTAAAAATAACGTGGGTGTTAAACTATATTTAAAAGTGAAAAAAAGTGAGACACAATTTACAATGTATCCATTATGCATTGACACAAATGAAAAGATTTTAGCAAAGTCAGAAACTATTGCAGTCATCATCAAGGCTCTAAGCATGATCAAATCTTAGCACATTCATTAGATTTTAGCTTAATTAGAGTGGTAGTTGGTAGCTAATAGTAGGGATATGTACAAGCCAAATCGTAAAGTCAAATTGAATTGACGAACTAAATCAAATTGAAATTTTTTTTGACTGTGGTTTGGTTGTTGAAAAAGAAAAAACCAACAACTTTTGATTTGGTTTGGTATTAGAAAAAAAATATCAAACCAAATCCAAATCTAACCGACAAACATATATATATAATTTAATTTATTTATAGATAAAAAATATTATTTACATATAATCTACTTTATTGTTATATTTTTAGTTAGTTTTAGTTTTTAATATATATATATATATATATTTATTTATTTTATTTATAACTAAAAATAAGATTTATAATCTACTTTGTTAATATACTTTAAGTTAGTTTATAGTTTTCAATATTTATATTTTATTGTTTAAAGATCCGAAGTTACAATTATATTATTATAGTTTTTCAAATACGAAGTTAATAATTTATTTGTAAATATTTTTGTATTCAGTTTGTCTCTAGCATTTAATCTTATTAATTTAACATAATGAACGTTGATATTTTAAAAATATATATTTTGTACTCATGTGAGTTTTACAGTCTTTTTGAAAATTTCTATTCACTTAGCATTTTTTAAGTTTAGTTTATCACACAGATAAGTGAAAGAATATTTAATCGTTTTTTCAAATACCATATAGTTATAAAAATCGAAAAATCGAAAGAGTCGAAACCGAAAAACCTTTATTTTTGATGGTTTTTATATTTAATAAGCCGGCATAATTGATTTAAATTTTTTTTTAAATGAAAAAACAAACTAAATCGACTTATGTACACTCCTAGTTAATAGTATACTTTCTGTTAACTTTTTTCTTAAATTCTTTAATTAGTACATTTAGTATTCTTTGGATTCATATATATTTGTCCATTTTCAAACATATACTTGTACTGTTTCCTTTATTGAGAATGTAACATATACTTGTACTGGTTTTAAAACAAGCATTAAACTTTAATTTTATAATAATGGTCATCTAACCATAAATCCACTTTTTATTAATTTGTACAAAGGATATGGTGGATAAGCAATGATATCAAAGTCATATAAGGTAGGAGTCTTGTAAATTTTAAACAAACTATAAAAATTAAAGACAATAGTTAATTATTACCTTTTTTTTTTTTTTATTTTAATTTTAAGACTGTTGTATGCCTTGATTTCTCCTTGCGCTATCACCAGCTTGGCTTAGTTTTAAAGTTAGATTTTGTTTTTTTCTAATTATATATGAGATAATACCTTTTAGGTAAGATATGAGAATAAACGGAAGTTGAGCGTCAACATACTGTGTACTTCCCACCTAAGTAAGCAGCTTGAGCTTGGGTGAAGCTCCGTCTTAACCTCTAGGTCAGTAAAGTCAATCGCTTGGGGCTCAATATATTTTGGAGATTTACTTTTTAAAAGCAATTACTTATATATGTTATTTTTTAAAAGATAAATTATATGTATAATGAGTGTTATAATTTATGCAATTGCATTTCAGATGAAAATAACCTTGAATTTCGTAAGAAACAATTTGATGAAAATATAAATAGCAAAATCATAAAGTCCCTTGAAGAATTTTTTAATATTTATTGCATTATATATATAAGGCAGATTAAACTATTTTTTCACTTCAAAATAGATTCGAACCAATTGAAGCATATGGTAATATTTTTGATTTCTTATTTAGTGGTAAAATATTGATATCACTAGATGATGAGAATTTAAAATATATTATCTTAACCTTGAACTTTCTTTAACATGTAACAGTTATTATGATATTGATGATTTAGATTTATTTTTTGAATTAAAAGTGTTAAAGAGAAATAATATAAGTAGAAACTAATAATCTAACGAAAATACTCAATCAAATAAAAAGACTTGATTCTTTTTCAATCATAGAATAATGTTAACAGTCCCTTAAACTGTTACCTCAGCCGAAAAAAGTTTTTTCGAAATTAAAATTAATTAAATATTCTTTAAGACCAGCAATGTCTCAAAAGAAATTAAATGAATTAGCTATATCACTATTTGAAAATGAATCATTCAAATAAATTGATTATAAAATAGTACCTAATAATTTCACATCTAAAATAAATAAAAAAGTAGATTTTAATAAAAATGTATATGATAAAAAAATAAAATTTTGTTGAGTCGGCGGCCCTGATCTAACAGATCAAATCTGCGTAAGCATCAGTCAATTTGGAGACTTCTTCCACATAGTAATACCTGGCTATCTATTCCATAAATTACCTTTGATTTCTAATGTTAATATGAGATTATTAAAAACAAGTATTATTATTTTAAAAAAGTTAAAAATATATCATAAATAAAAATTATAATTTTCAAATAATAGTGATTGAATATATGCGGAGCACAACACGTAGATGCAATATTTGTCATATTTCAATTTTTCTTAATTATTGTGCAATGCACGTAGAAGCAAATCTTATCTATATCCTTTGTTTATTTTCCTCATAGAAGATCATGACACATATAGCCACAGTAAATGATTTAGCATAATGAAAACAATATTCAGTTTTAAATAATAAATTAAATCACAAGAACTTGACATCATGGGATTGAGAATATATTAGATTTCTGAAACCTTTTCTACAAGATGCATTGCACCAAATCTTTATTGACTTCTTGTCTAATTATTTATTTGCCAAATAATTAATGCAAAGGGGTATCACTAATCACCAAAGTGTACTTTTTCTTAAATAATTATTCTTATTGTCACCTCTTCTTCCTATTTGATCACCAAAATATATCTTTTTATTCTTACTTAAATAATCTATAATTAATACGTTAAGTTGGTTTTGTAAAGTCAAAAAATAACTTGATTAAAAGTTGAGTTCTAACTACATATTAGGGAAGAAAGTGAAACTCACTAGCCTCAAAATATGGAAATTGACTAGTAAGCTTCGGAAAGAATAATTAAAGCTTATGTTTCGTGTTTAAAAATAAAAATAAAAAAAATAAACTGCTAACCAACTTTACGAATTTCCCCATCCATCAAAACTAAATACTATTTATTAATATCCAATTTTCTCCACCAATATATTATTAATGCTATTCTAATGTTCTTCTTATTAGCATAAAAAAAATTAGTTTTGTAAAACAAAGGGAAATTTAAAGTGCCCACTTCAATTCGTAATATCTATTTAAATTATATATAAATACTTTAAAATACTATTTTTTATTTACTTACAAAATTACTTTTTTTTAACTACATATTCTAAAAATAATAATTAATATAAACGTTTATTCACAATATTCACATTAATTGATCTTTAGAGCCTATTTGAATAACTTGTTTTGAGTGTTTTAAGTAAAAAAATCCTCTAACCGTTTTTATAGTGTTTGAGTAAAATTTAAAAATATTTTTAAGCTCTTAATTTTAATCTAAAATAATGTAAATAAGTCATAAGTTAAAGATATCTCACTTATGTTTGATTTATAAGTTATAGATCAAAAGACAATTCAAATATGCTCTAAGTCATGATCTATTAGTTAGAAATAAGTCATCTAAAATTAATTATTGTGTGATAAATTATTTTATTTATATATTATACAAAATAACTTATATACAAATGGTGAAATAAATATTCTCAAGAATACCAAATATCTCCAATAACATATAAAATAAAATAATTTTATATATTTATATGTAAAATTATTATACCTTACCTGACGGCTCAAAATATATATAGAAGCATAAGCTTGGGTCAAAGGTGGAGAGAGAAAATAGAGCCCAGATGGCACCGCCTCTATAAGCACGCCTTTGAGATGAATGACACATTCAGCCCAAACACAATCCAAAATTCAAAGTCACCCCATTACTTCCTCTATAAAATTGTATTCCCCAATTTGTGTGTGATGAAGATTTAGTGGATTTGAAGACCGAAAGAAAAGAGAGAATCGTAAAAGCAGAATAGAGGAGTACTGGTATTTGGTTGATGGTCTCATGGGTGCAACGGGTTCCAAGCTCGAGAAAGCCCTCGGAGACCAGTTTCCCGAAGGTGAACGATACTTTGGTCTCGAAAATTTTGGCAACACTTGTTATTGCAACAGCGTCTTGCAGGTTTAATACTCTTTTCCATACTTCCTTCTTCTTTAATCTTGTGATTCTTGATTCTTGATATTGCGTTGTGGGTCAAAATAATTTTAGTTCATAAAATCTGGGTTTTGCTGAGATTTCTCTACGATAACGATGATCCCCACCTAGTTGGACTTATTTCATTCTGACGGTTTTAATAATTTATCAATTAGTTTAGTTTGGATTTCCATCTAGTTAAAGATGGAGGTTGTCTAGTTGTGTTGCTGTTTCTATTAAATCGATTTACTCTTTTTTGTATGAGGATTATTTGGATGCTTGGTTTTGCAATTTGATGTTTTGATTAGTATTTCAAAGATGAAATTCGTTCTTAGGTAAATCAAAGTCCAGTAATGAAAATTACATTCGTGAATCGTGAGTAATAGGACACTTCATTGTTGCATCCGATGTGATTATTGATTGTTCCTTTTATCTCTTTTGATACAGGCCTTATACTTCTGTGTCCCCTTCCGCGAGCAACTGCTAGAGTATTATGCAAATAATAAAGGTCCTCCAGAAGCTGAGGAGAATCTCTTGACTTGCTTGGCTGAATTGTTCTCACAGGTAGCAGATTCAATCTGAATGTGTGGGCTTTCTATCTAATGAATGGTGTTTTGAATGTTTGAGTATTCTGTTACGTTGAACATGAATTTAATAATTCTCAGTAAAGTAATTACCTTACTTGATAAAAGTAATTCTAGAGAAAGGTTTGGTGTCCTCCATGTGGCATGCTTAATTGAGGAATTTAATGCTAGCTATCTCTGTGTCATTCAATCGAGAAAATGTAAAAGGATGATGAATAAGCAGAGAACTCCGACAATTGTCGGCTTAATTCCAATCAAGTGCTAGTTCAGTATGTCCAGCAAGCATATTCCAAAATTGTCTTATTTTGGTCCAAGGAAATTCAATTGAGCGAGGACAGTAGCATAAGATTTTTACTTTTCTCAATTGAGAAGACAAAAACACTATTATTGGCTGAGCTAGGATGATGGTGCTTGTTTAACTGAAGAGTCTAACCAAATTCCAAAGTTCTAGGGAAGTAAGAAAACAAAGACAACATGATAGCGTAAGAAATATATAAGAACTTCAAACTTTCTCTTCCAAACTCCCTTTCCTTGAACTTTTATTTCTCTCTCTCTTGATTATGTTGCTACATAGAAGAGTTTTAGCTAATTCAGACCTGAAAATGAGGATGTGCTGTTAATCGGTTTTGCCATAACTAGGAATTTTTTACCTTCAACCAGGTCAGTCTCTTCTTTGGTGTGTACGAGTTAAATTTTCTGTTGAACAATGATTATTCAAGAGTTTTCATCAGGTTGTAGACACATAAATCGGGTTGTTTATCGTGCAGATAAGTTCACAGAGGAAGAAAACAGGTGTTATAGCTCCAAGGCGCTTTGTACAAAGAGTTAGGAAGCAAAATGAACTTTTCCGAGGTTACATGCATCAGGTACGTGTTTTTCTATACATTTATGCATGCTTGCTATTTGGTGGAAACCATTCAACGTCTATGCAAGAATCATTTTTTGTTAGATCATGAAGGAACAAGTGACTTCTTGATCAGTTTTTCTGAGCATGACGTTCTTGTAGGCTTCAAGCGAATCTTGAATGAGCCATCACTATCTTTTAAGATAACTTCACAGTGGTGACCTATAGCAAGAAACCTGTTTAAAAGAAAATAAGAAGAATGAAAGAAGGATTATCTGAAACAAGAAAAGAATACCCTAAAAATTTCCTAACTGGGAGATGTGCCATGCTCACTTTTACTTTAGATGCATAATTAGTCCTAAGATCAGTTTAAAATGAGAAACCTCTTATACGTTACGTTGATTAAAAATAAAAAGAGAAACATCTTATATCGATCCTAAGTTCATTTATGTGCTTTATAGAAGTCATGAACCGTTTGAGTTACATTGATGTTATACTGCATCTATCATTTAACCCGGAGCATCTTCAAGCTACTGTGACCTGTATGCCTTGATACAATGTATTTTCTTATGGTTTACGTGCTTAGTGTTTTTAAACTGGTTTATTGACAGGGTAGGGAAGTTTTTACCTTCCTACTTGCCCAAATTGTGCTTTACCTGCTGAAACCACGCCATATCTTTATTGTTAAGTTATTACATTCTCTATCTGATAATTTACATAGAGGTGGAAAACAAGCTTCACTAGGGTTTTATGTGTTGATGGTTGCTAGAGGAGATGAACAAATAGGAGGATGAAAGAGAAGAGTTAGTGTCACGATGCTTGTGTGCCTAATGGCACGGGTAATGATAACGAGGAGGAGAAGAAAGATATAGTTAGGAAAGAACTTTGTTGTAAGTCCTATATTACCCTTGAAGGTTAGATATATCAGTTAAAATTACGGAGGGGTAAGTTAACATTCTTTTTAACGCTGAAGGGTTTTACTACTATGAACAATGGTTTAGGCAGCAAAGTGTTCAATTATTGTGATGATATGATTTCTACTCCATTGCTATCCAGAATCATTAGGACAGCTACATACAAAATCAATTCCTACTTCATCTAGGTTTTAATAAAGTTGATTTTTGGTCATGCTTTTGCTCAGGATGCCCATGAGTTTTTGAACTTCTTGTTGAATGAACTTGTTGATATCTTGGAGAAAGAGTCACAGGGAGCAAAAAGTTCAGCAGCAACTTCTCCTGAAAAAGTCTCAAATGGAACATGTAATGGTCATGCGAATGACGTTAAGGAGGAGCCACTTGTAACCTGGGTGCACAAAAATTTTCAGGTAAACTATCTAACTGTGTTTAGGATTTTATCTTTCTTCTTGTCTATAAATAATTTGAGGATGTCAGTTTTAGCATCTGCATTGAAGCTTCTCAGGAGGTAGTGAAGGGAGAAATCAAAGATCTCTCTTAAATTTCTGTCAATAAAATTCGTTTATACTTGAATGTGAAAAAAAGGAAAAAAGTCATGTTTTGTTCCATGTTGGGTATTTTTGGATTTGTATCTCAGTGGAGGTGCTTGGAGCAGGACTAGGAGGAAAATGTGAAGTTCTCTAAAAATTCTATCAGTGAAATGTGTACTGTTTGAAAAGATTAGAGTCAAGGTCCTATATTGGTCTTCTGAATTTCTATCTGATGCTCATGGATTTCTATCAGTGGATAAATTCATATATGTTTAAATTATTAGTGCTTGCTTCACTCCACTTGTGATGCAAATTTTGGATCCTAGGATTTAGCAAATGGTGTACTACTTTCTAGAGCTAGTGGCTGCTTAACTGATTTCCTTTTTTATATGAAACACAGGGTATATTAACCAATGAAACAAGATGTTTGAGGTGTGAGACAGTCACAGCTAGGGATGAGACATTTTTTGATTTGAGCCTTGATATTGAACAAAACAGTTCAATTACAAGCTGCCTAAAAAATTTCAGTTCTACAGAGACCCTCAATGCAGAGGACAAATTTTTCTGTGACAAGTGTTGTAGGTAAGTGCCTTCACCTTTACCTTTTTAAATGATTATGGTGGATAAATTTACTTCTTTTTTTTGTGAATTTAGCTTGCAAGAAGCACAAAAACGGATGAAGATAAAGAAACCTCCACACATCCTGGTCATTCATTTGAAGCGCTTCAAGTATATGGAACAACTAGGTCGTTACAAAAAATTGTCTTACCGCGTTGTGTTTCCTCTGGAGCTAAAACTCAGCAACACCACTGAAAACACAGATTCTGAGTATTCTCTATTTGCTGTTGTGGTTCATGTCGGGAGTGGGCCAAACCATGGGCATTATGTTAGTCTTGTGAAAAGCCACAACCACTGGTTGTTCTTTGATGATGAGAACGCGGAGATCATTGATGAGTCTGCTGTTCAGACCTTTTTTGGCTCAGCTCAAGAGTACTCCAGCAATACAGATCATGGCTATATCCTCTTTTATGAGAGCCTTGCAGCAAGCAAGAGCTGAAAATAGTACTCACATGTTGAGACCTAACAGTTGTGTATGCGTCTGCTCAACTTTTGTCGTGTTTAGCTTTCCCATGGTTCATTGGACCGGCTTAACGAATGTTTACGGTTCAATGTTCGACACACAAGGGGTTGCTAGCGTTTTGACTTGTTTTAACAATAAAGAGATGTAAATCTTGGTATAGAAACTTTAATGAGATGTCGAAACTGTTTTGTTAGCTATGTAACTGCAACAACTTCCAGTGAACTCCATTGGCAGAAGGAAAGCAGGAATAAGTCAAGTTTCTCCTTTGTGTAATTTCAATCTGAAAACACTGCTCCTGTGTTGTTTTGTTTTGAGGTGCTGAGATGCACATTCTGTTGGGTGGTCTTGGGCCTTCTCAACCCAAAAGCTAGCTCAAAGGTTGAGGCTTTCCCTCACACTTATAAATTGACCATCAGCCCCTTCCACTTCCGATGTGGGATAACCCAACAATCTCCCCCATCACACATCGGGCCTTGGGCTGGAGAGAGCGACAACCCAGTTCCTCCCGGTGGGCTGAGACTTGTTGACAACCTGGGCTCTGATACCAGTTTGTTGGGAAAACGCGGACAAGCACAACAATATATATGGTAAAAGTAATGGAAATAAAATGGGAAAATAACGACACCAAATTTTTTACGTGGAAACCCTTCTAAATAAGGGAAAAAACCACGGCCAAGAGGAGCAACTGATATTACTATAGTAAGGAATTTTACACTGTGTAGTCACAAATACAATACTCAAAGTGACTACTACACACTCAAAAGAAACAACACTCTTTTGGTTTCCGTCTTACTAAAATATCGCTCACACTCTATTTTTCTTCACAGACTATTCTTTTGTATAGTCTATGGAATACCTCACTTTGCTCTCAAAATGGTTTTTCTCTCTAACTTGGTGTGTTCTACAAATGAGCAAGAATGCTCTATTTATAGAAGGATAAAACCATGCCTATGTCACTAATGACATAGGTAAAATAGCAAAGTCAAAAATGGTTTGCAAATCTTACCAATTTGCCAACTACCAAGTCTTAATTTTCAACTCCAATTACTATTCCTTTTTAACAATTGCTTGTACCAATTGAATAGCTAAAGTTGACCAAAAAATGGGATGGATTCAACAAATCTCCCCCTCCAGTCCCATTTACTGGAAGAAGGTATCTTCATCTTCTTTAGAGAGAGCTCATACCCACAAGTTCTTTGCATAAATCGAACTTGTCTTTCGGTATCGTCTTGGTCAGCATATCTGCAGGATTTTCACTTGTGTGGATCTTTTTGACGTGAAATGATTCACTCTCTACTTCCTCACGAATCCAATGATATCTGACGTCGATGTGTTTTGTTCTTGCATGGTACATGGAGTTCTTGCTCAAGTCTATTGCACTTTGGCTGTCACAATAGACAATATACTCCATTTGATTCAAACCAAGCTCTTGAAGAAATCGCTTTAGCCATATCATCTCCTTGCCGGCTTCAGTAGCCGCAATATACTCAGCTTCAGTTGTAGATAGTGCAACACACTTCTGCAACTTTGACTGCCATGATATAGCTCCCCCTGAAAAAGTAAACAAATATCCAGTAGTGGATTTTCTGTTATCAAGGTCACCTGCCATATCAGAATCTGTATAGCCTTTCAAGATTGGATTTGATGCTCCAAAACACAAACATTCATCTGAGCTTCCTCTAAGATACCTGAGTATCCACTTCACAGCTTCCCAATGCTCTTTTCCCGGATTTTCGAGAAATCTGCTCATAACACCAACTGCGTGAGCAATATCAGGTCTAGTGCACACCATTGCATACATTAGACTTCCAACGACGGAGGAATATGGAACTTTGGCCATGTTCTCTTTTTCCTCCCTAGCTGTAGGACACATCTTCTTGCTCAACTTCATATGACCAGCAAGAGGTGTACTAACAGGCTTAGCATTCTTCATATTGAAGCGCTCCAGTACACGTTCAATGTACTTCTTCTGGGACAAATAAATCTTCCTTTTATCGCTGAGACGAGTAATTTTCATGCCCAAAATTTGCTTGGCATGGCCCAAGTCTTTCATAGAAAAAGACTTACACAACTCTTTCTTTAGCTCGTCAATCTTGAAAGTATTCTTGCCCACAATCAACATATCATCCACATACAACAGGAGGAGGATAAAATCATTGTCAGAAAATTTTTGTACAAATACGCAATGATCTGAAGAAGTCTTCTTATAGCCTTGCTCCCACATAACAGATTCAAACTTCTTGTACCACTGTCTAGGAGCTTGTTTTAGGCCATAAAGACTCTTTTTGAGTTTGCACACAAAATTTTCTTTACCTTCTACTTTGAAGCCCTCAGGTTGTTCCATATAAATCTCTTCTTCTAGGTCACCGTGAAGGAAAGCCGTCTTCACATCCATCTGCTCAATCTCTAAATTAAGACTAGCAGCCAAACCTAGAACTGTGCGAATCGAGGACATTTTCACAACAGGAGAAAATATTTCTTCAAAGTCAATACCCTTCCTTTGACCGAATCCCTTAACAACCAATCTAGCTTTGTACCTGGGCTTCAAGTTGTGTTCTTCAACTTTAACTTTGAACACCCACTTGTTCTTCAAAGCTCTCATGCCCTTGGGCAATTTTACCAACTCATAAGTGTGGTTCTCATGCAAAGACTTCATCTCATCTTGCATGGCTTCAATCCATTGATCCTTGTGCTCATCTTCCATGGCCTCCTCATAACATTCAGGTTCTCCCCCGTCAGTGAGTAACACATACTCATTGGATGAATAACGGAAGGAAGGAAACCGCTGTCTTGTGGACCTCCGAAGCGGAATATTTGATTCGTCCACAACTTCATGAGCAACAGGATCATCAATAACAATATCATTGTTATTATCAACATCAACATGTTGATTTGATACATGATTCTGGGCGTCACTATGATTATCAAGCCCAACAACATCATGCACACTTGTGTGAGGAACGTCATCATGATGAATTATACCATCAAAACTTGAAGATTCTACCTTCTCCGCTTTGTCAATATCTTCAATTGTTTGATTCTCCATGAAAATAATATCACGGCTTCTCACAAGTTTCTTTTCAATTGGATCATATAGCCTGTAACCAAATTCATCTAGGCCATATCCAATGAAGATGCATTGCCTTGTCTTGGCATCTAACTTTGACCTCTCATCTTTTGGCACATGTACAAAAGCTTTGCAACCAAATACTCTCAAATGGTCATAGGAAACATCCTTTCCATACCAAACACTATTTGGTACATCACTTTGCAAAGCAACAGCAGGAGATGGATTAATAACATGTGCAGCGGTCAATAAAGCCTCACCCCAAAATGAGTTCGGCAACTTTGCTTCAGAAAGCAAACATCTAACTCTTTCCATCAAGGTCCTGTTCATCCTCTCAGCCAAACCATTAAGCTGAGGAGTCTTGGGAGGAGTCTTCTGGTGTCTAATACCTTGATGCTTGCAGTATTCGTCAAATGGTCCACAATATTCACCACCATTATCAGTACGAATGCATTTCACTTTCTTTCCAGTTTCTCTTTCAACTGAAGCCTGAAACTGCTTAAAGACACCTAACACTTGGTCTTTAGTCTTCAAGACATAGACCCAAAGTTTTCTCGAGCAATCATCAATGAAAGTGACAAAGTAAAGTGCACCACCTAATGTCTTTGTCTTCATTGGACCACATAAATCAGAGTGCACCAACTCAAGCAACTCTGTCTTTCTCGAAGGGGGGTAGGACTTAAAGGAAACTCTATTTTGTTTACCAGCCAAGCAGTGCTCACACTTTTCTAATTTAGCACTTTTGAAATTTGACAAAAATTTCTTCTTGGCTAGAACATTAAGTCCTTTCTCGCTGATGTGGCTAAGCCTCTTGTGCCATAATGTTGAAGAGCTATCGCTCTCAACCGCATTCACCATATCAACACAAGCAGAGGCCGTAGTCCAATATAGACCACGACGTTTGTTACCACGAGCCACAACCAAGGAACCCTTGATGAGCTTCCATTTTCCATCACCGTTGGTACTAACATATCCTTCATCATCTAAAACACCAACAGAAATTAGGTGCAGACGAACATCAGGAGCATGTTTCACATTGTTCAAAACTAGTTTAGTTCCAACACTAGTTTTCAAACAGATTGTACCAATACCAACCACCCTAGAAACAGTCTCATTACCCATACTCAAAGTTCCAAAATCACCAGGAGTATAGGAAGAGAAAAAATCCTTCCTTGATGTCACATGGGATGCGGCACCAGTATCCACAACCCAGCTTGACTCATCACAAGCAATATTTATCATATCCGCATCAAGGACAGTAACAAGATCTTCGGTGGTAACGGTGGCTAGGCAATCTCCCCCATCACACATCGGGCCTTGGGCTGGAGAGAGCGACAACCCAGTTCCTCCCGGTGGGCTGAGACTTGTTGACAACCTGGGCTCTGATACCAATGTTGGGTGGTCTTGGGCCTTCTCAACCCAAAAGCTAGCTCAAAGGTTGAGGCTTTCCCTCACACTTATAAATTGACCATCAGCCCCTTCCACTTCCGATGTGGGATAACCCAACACATTCATGGAGTATGACTAATGCTTAATTGTTCCTTTTCTTTCTTACAACATTGCCTGTATAGAGTTAATCTAACACATTTCTCTTCTACTCTAATTCTCGATTCTTTCTTGTCGTACTATGCTAGTATAAAGTGAAGTTTAACACACTTCTCTTTGATTATTTTCCCTTTTTTACACCATGCGTGTATAAAGTTAATGTAACACGTTTTCCTTTTATTCTATTACTTGATTCGTGTTTTTAGATCATGTGAACCCACTTGGCTCTTATCTATGCTGGACATCTTAGATGAAACATCTTCTCAACTCCAGTAGAAAGTGTAATTGGATGGCTTGCGTCTACTGAGTACGTTTCTTGGAAGTATTCTTGATAAGCTATGAACTGAAAACCTTCTGTATAACACAAGGTGCATTCCGAAACATATGATAGATATTTTTCACGAAACCATGCCAATAATTAAATACTAGGTGATCAGTTCTCTAAATATGTAAATGGTGACCTCATTATCAACATTCTGATCTTACAAAATTAGTGCGATACTAAACCTAGCAGAGATACACAAAACTAATGATGCAGCAGACCTGCGTCTAGAATCTCTAAAACAGTTTTTGACACTTACCGCTCGCTAAAACTGTATAAATTGGTAGAAACGGCGAACACTACGAAAAAGAAACTTTGGTGAATATTGATGGATGCACATACTAGCATTTCTTTTATGTTTTACAAAAATTATAAGAATCTAGAGCAAATTGAGTTTCCCCTCAAGTAACTTCATGGTGCAGAATTAGTTACTATGTTCTATGTATATACAACGAATCAACTATTAATTGGCTAATCAAGGGGGAAAAAGGCTTTATTCAAATGCTATAGACATGAAAGTATCATCATCCAACAGACTATCAACATCAAACAACTCCTCTTCAGGGTAGATGGTATCTTCTGGGATCTCCGGGATTTGAATTGGACCATCCTGCTGAAAGTGAAAGGAAAAAAAGAAAGGTGTAAAGAAAAAGCAAATGACACAAAAAGCTAATCAAAGATGGGAGTCCAGTTAGGCAACTGAAATTTAGATTCAACATAAAATGGCCCAAAGGTCATCATCAAGATGAAGGTACAGCCAATAACTATAACCCAATAGAATTGCCGTCATTTCCTAGACTCTACAGTTGTAACAATATAAAAAGTGACAAATTCACATTCAGATGCATAATTGAGGATTCTCACATATGTTCAGTTTAATGATATCAATAATTTGAAATAATCAACCCACCAAACTGCAGTCAGAAAGTCAAGGTACACTAATCCAACTATGTAACTACCAAAAACATCTCTCTGCAACTCAGATCTGTCATGAACAAAATTTATCTGCTTTCATATTCAGCAAGTGTCATAAGAGGATAACTAAGGCTAAGACTTTGTTTTTTGATGAAGTAAATACATATCATAAAGAGCATCAGGTTGATGCTATCAGCAATAGTGTAACAGAGTGTTAGCTCCAGTACAAGGCCCTAAGCTAGAGTCAAAGAGCTAACAAAATCCAGATAAGTATCAACGTTATTTACAGGAGACAAATATTCCAACTAATCAAGTTAAAGCTAGCTTTTAAAAGAATGATTCGAAATTGCATTCATAGTTGCATTTGGTCATGAAAAAATAACCAGGCCAGAATGACTAATGAAACTCAGTGAGTTACAGAAGTATCAACCTAAAAATAGATTAAGACACTCCACAACGAGATTAGCATCCTAATTTACTTTTTTCATCTACTTTTCTCCGCAAGCAGCCCTTTTCCAAGTTTTTGACCTACAAAAGCTCAGTCAACCTTTGATCTAGCAACCTAGATTTGACCCATAATTCATGTTTTGCAACTTGAGAGCAAACCCATAGATAAACTCATTAAGTAGATGCATAAATGTGCATGTCAGGCAATGGGTAAAAGAGCAGTTGTTATTTTAATAATACTTGAAAATAGAAATCACATTGCAACACACTTTCTTGGATACATTCATTGTTATACCTTCACTTCACGAAGTCCTTCAGCAGCAGTAAGCAGCCTACGATATTGAGCACGACCCTCAGGATATTGAGTCATGGACTTCACCCTAGCAAGGGCTTTTTGCATCCTGACTTCAGTCTGTTTTCTTCCTTCCTTTAGAAAATCATAATCATCTTCTGGCAATGAGTCCTCCTGTGTGCTTGGCTTACTCATGACCGCCTCTGATCTAAATCCCCTCAAACCACTTCTTTTACGTCTCCAACGCAATATCACTTTCTCCAGAATTCCTACCGACCAGATAATTGGCTTATATTTCTTCCTCACTTGATGCCCCCTTATATGAGCCTTACAAAGAACAGTAAAATGTCAGCATAAAGAATGAAAATGACTACAGGTGTTGAGCTATATAAGAAGGGAACTTTAAAACAATAGGTCAAACATAACGAATTGGCTGAAGAACAAGGACCCATAAATGAAAATATGATTAGCACAGCTTCCATAGCAACACACCCTGGCTTGTGAATAAAATTTTGCATGTGGAAGTTGGTAAAACAACTTAAAGGCAAGATACTCCGCATCAACAAAAACATATGTAACTAAATGCCAAGTGTACAACAATACTCGTTATCTGAAAGAAGCAATGCACCTGAATTTTAACAATTTTTTGTCGAATTAAAAGGAACTCTTTTCTCTTATTCCAGCCACGGAACTTTTTCTGGATTTGAATGGCAGCCGCATGAGCTATGCCATTGTTTTGCCCCAACTTACAAGCTCTAGAAGCTACAATAGCAATAGCATTCTCTTCAGATGATAACTCATTGTCACAAGGCTCAATAATTTGCTTCCTCTGAAATGACTGAACCCTGAAAAATTGATGTATCCGAGCAGCTGCTTGAGTAGCATTGCGTATAGCAGCCAGAGAATCCTTGAGTGAAAGTACATCTGGCACATCGTTTTCAGTAGTTGAAACAGCCACGCGCTCTGTAACTGTTTCTCCAACTTTTGCTTCACAAACTTCTGAATCAAGTTCTTCCTTTGCATCAGTCACAGTAAGCTTAGAAAGGTGAGTAGTCAAAGAAGATTCAGCAAGAAATCCAGATATTCCCTTGTGTCCATTGGCAGATGCCAAATCAGCAGGGGTTCTACCCAAAGGAAATTCAGCAGATGGGTCTGTCAAAGCTCCAGGAGATGCACCTAAAGAGACAAGACTAACAACAGTCTTCTCCCTGCAAGATAAAAACCTATTAGCAAACTGCTCTTTCCAATGGACTTCGAATGATGATTGCACTACGTAATAAGATTACTAATGTCAACGGGGAAAAAATGAAAGTAAAAATGTCTAAGTATATAGACTTGAATTTGCTTCCAGCTTTTTTATCTGTCAATAGCAGGAATAGAAAAGATCCTTCAGAGTTCAGACTTTCTCTTCTCTACAGCTATAGCAGGATGCATTGAAGAGAATCAGTTTTGATTGACATGCCATCAGCCCACCAGTCACCACAAAGATCTCCATACTACATCTATATGTATGACTGTTTATGCATGTAATAAGATGGAACGTTCACCCAAGGGTGTGGCCTGAGAACCACGAGGTCTCAAGTTCAAATCCCAGAAAATAAAAAATGTAACAAGATGGAATGTGAAAATTTTGGTTGAAAACAACAACTACAATGACATGAAGCTTGCACATGTAACCAGAAGAGTAGACATCCCCTTTGATAACTGAATGCAAGCGACGCTGGACTTAGACTCGTGTATGTAAGTGAAAATCTCTTATACGTGAATCTCAGATTCTCAGTGAAGCTGGATATCCTATCTTATGAACTAATGAAACATTATAAAAGCATTACTCGCCGAAGGTGAAATAAGCCAGAAGTAAGGGCAGGATGTACCAAAAGTTTAGCAAAATATTTAGCGCATGAAACTTTTCTTAAGAGCCAAGTGATATTGAATCCCATTGTAATACCTTGGAGATTTTATGTTAATGCTAGCTGGCCTAACATTATCTGGTAAAAAGCTGTCTGTATATTGCTTGGATTAGAACAAACAAAAGGAAACAAGGGACCCTATTGATGTTTGCTTTAATTGTTTAGCATATCGTTTTTTAATTCTTTTTTTCGTGTTTGAACACTAAGATAACAACAATAACAAATCCAGCAGTGTTTGGATCTCAACAGAGTTTATGCAAGTTCTATCGGCTATTGGTGTCTTATTCTTAACTAAAGAAAATCAGTCATGAATCCTAAAAGAGAAGTCACAGGACAGTAAGAATGGGCCACTGAAGTATTTACCTTCCATAGAATGCGGCCCAATGAAGAGCAGTCCATCCATTCATGTCACGAAAATCTACACTTACCCCAGATGCTAAAATTGGCTTGAAGGCCCAATCATAACCAAGTGCAGCTACCAAATGAAGTACACCTTGGCCTTCACCATCAAGAAGAGTTCGCCCTCTGCCATCATCAGTAACTTGGTGAACCAGCCATGCATAAAAATTATGTTTCAGCTTTCTTTCAAAATATAGATCCTCTTTCACCCTGCATTGGGATGTGTCACCGTATGATGCTCTCTCTATTATCTGCTGATTCTCTTCCTCCATCATAGAGATGATTTTATTAACTGTACTTCGTTTCTCCTCAGAATCCTCCATACTATCAGAACTGCGACAACTACTAACAGGTCCTAATGACAATAAAATTTCAATTCGTTCAAGGAGATGCTTCTCAGTCATAGAAACATCGGCAGCACCAACTTCCTGATAAGGTCCAAATCTGTATTCGAATTCTCTGACTTCACTACAAGCCAATCTATTAGAACATGTCACGTAAAAAGGGAGTACTCCTGGTTTGTGTGGGGGAGCATGACAACGAAGCACCCCATCTGCTAAAACCTCTGCAGGAACCTCTACTTCCCCAAACATACATGACCACTTGTACTCTACCAGCTCGCCTTCACTCTTAAGAAATCTTCCAGTAATCAATACCTGCTTTGTGTATTAAAAATCAGTCAACTTTAAAATTTCATCTAATATATTTCAGAAAGTATTAGCTAAAATAG
Organism: Solanum lycopersicoides; assembly: GCA_022817965.1. NCBI lineage: Eukaryota > Viridiplantae > Streptophyta > Magnoliopsida > Solanales > Solanaceae > Solanum > Solanum lycopersicoides. The sequence continues at coordinate 20,052 of JAJJBR010001224.1, forward strand.
TGATATTATGCACAATCTAGGCTATAAAATAATTAGTTGCATGATTATGGAAAGCTTGCTGCCAATCAACCAGTCTGCAGCAAGGTCAAGAAAGGTAATTGCATTTGGTAGAAAAAGCAGACACTAACTCATGAAACTACTGCAAATAGAGATTTCAGACAACAGGCGATGCAAGCAGTGCATCTAGCACTCAAGCTAGAGAACATAAAAGCCAAATGCTTACTTTCGTTTCCAAGTTTGAATAAGCCCAATTAGGTGAAAAATCAATAATGCTGAAAACCTGCTCCTGGGAGAGTGAGAGATTCAGTGAATCTGAATCCACATGCAACTGGCTTGGCAGACAGGAACCTTCTTCCTCAGTATCTATAACATTCCATGACATTTGATTACTTGGCTGCATATGCAACTCCTCAACATCCTCAAGCTCTTTTGCAACCCATCGGAGAAGCTGTCAACTTTTTTCAGGCCTTCTTCCATTTTTACACTGCTCAAATGAGGCTGTTTGATCGTCGAATAGTCTCCAAGCTCTAGCATATCCATAGAATTCTCTTGATTGATGTCACCTTGAACTTCCACGAGTGACTTCAGAAATTGAAGATTCAATTGTGTTAGTTGCTCTTCTTTCTCATTAGAACACAAGTATGATGGCCCCCTAACGGTAAGTAGATCCGAAGGTAGTCCCAAATCATAGCTCGAATCTGCAATCAAATCCTGATTGACATTTTGTCCATGAAACAGCAACGGAGATTGTCCAAAAGAATACTGATAAAATAAAGCAAGGTTCAGCACATAAGCATTCAAGAAAAAGGAAGCCTGGTATAGAAAAGGATGAAATCCAAGGGCAAAGAGGAAAGGATAAAATAAATTATCTCCAAATTTTGATTCTTAAGTAAAAGACTGGAGTCACAGAGACACAAGCACATAAATACATCCTTAAATTGTCTGACATAGGTATTTATTTGCCGCAAGAAAAGGAAAATAGAGAATCTTCATAAAAAAAAATTAAAAAGTAGATGTGTAAGAATCCTGGAAAGTTTCTTCTAGTTTTTAAAAATACAAGTGCTTACTGGATACAGATTTAAAGACCTATGAGTTGACTGGAGAAGCCAGCAAATATGTAACAAGGGAGCGACTCTCCGAAAGAGCAGCTCAAGAGAATTAGAATGAGGATAGTTATTGGTTTTGTACTTGGAACAGTTGAGCCAGTAATGTTGATCAAGAATACAATGTAAGTTTGTAAGAAAATAAACCATAATAGCTTTACCTGCCAATTTCCATGGACTGACAAATTGTTCTTGAAATCATCTTGGCATACCATCTCACCTGCAAAAGACTTGGTTAAATCCCTAGTTCATTTCTCAAAATGATACCGGAGAAGTCCTAAAGTGATTCAGTACCATTTGAACAATGCTGAGGAAGTGGTTCCCAAGATCCCAAATCAATTGTTCTTTGAGGACCAGATGCAAAATTACCAAGATCACACTTTCCCGATCCATCTATACCAGGAAGTGGTGTATACTCCACTGCGATAATAGTTACAATTTTTAGACGTAAAAATAAAGAATCTGAAACGGTCTTAAGAAACCATAGCGACGGAAAAATGCAATAACTTTACATAGAATTTTAGTAAAGGCACCTGAAGATTGAGGTGAACCATATGAACTACTGATGGTATCCCTATTCTCCACCAGATGACTGTCCATTCCAGATGCTCGGTCTGGATATGAATGAAATCTAGAACACGCTTGGTGACTATCTTCTGCAGTAAATTGATTTCAGTATGAGAACTCTAATGACAACTTTAGCACTCGGCACAAACAACTAGGTAAATCAAGTACAGTAAGAAAATCAACAACACATCAGCAGAAACCACATTAAAACCAACTGCAAAGAACAATACCTGATTCAGCTTCTTCATGTGCTTCTGTTAAAGTACTTGCTAGACTTGTTGAATCAGCATTTGCTGAAGTTAGTTTCTTGTGTCTCGTAGGAAAACTATCGGACAATGAGCAGTCATTCAGATAGT
>JAJJBR010001225.1:0-28493 GCA_022817965.1 Solanum lycopersicoides
CTATATGGTCAAGTGCATTGGCATATGATTAAATGAATATTCACGTGAAGGGGTGAGTAATTATGAAAAGCAAATGTGTTAAAGTTAATGAATGAGGTGACAATATGATAAGAGGCTAATGTGAAAGATGAGAGCAATCTCAAATGAGCCTAAGTAAATGTTACCAAAACGTACTCACTTATGACAGTGTAAAGATAATGAAGAGATCAGTCTCTATGAACACTCTAATGAAAGTATTGAAGTTAATGCATACTTAATACTAATGATGAGATGATAAATCATCTAATGAGCTATGATGTCATCATGCTAGAAGCCAGCTTTCATGATGTATGAGTTGAATGTAATGGAACTTTATACTGAGCACCGATAGGCTAGCTATGAGCGGTGATGCCTTCCTTCGGGAAGGGCGGAGGTTCACGTTACTCTCATGAGATGAGACTGTCCGGCATGCCGGGTATGGGTCTCCTTATATCTCCTAGTCTTTGAACCTATACTGCCAATATAGGGATCTAGCAGGGTTTGATTCCCTATATACGCTAGAATGTTTTGGTTCACTTTGGCCGGTGATTCCACCTCTTTTTGGTGTGGGGATTACACACTGGATTTCATGATGCTCACATGATCTATGTCGGTTAAGGTTAAAGTTCCCAAAGAAAGAATGAGGCCAGCCTCAACTAATACACATAATGAAATGAACGATACCAAAGGTGTTAGGATAGGATAATCAAGAGGTGAGCTAGACTCAAGTAATGACGCTAGGTTATTCTTGGTCATTGCACAGCAAACCCGATGAGAGACTTAAACTACATCCGATGTATGACTAGTTATTGCACTAGTATATGAATGAATGAAAATGAAGTACGTATGAATGAACGAAGCAGACTCTGTGTTTGCTAAAGAAGGCTCCCTAGTTGAGGTACCATATGTTGAGCCCTCATTTTGGGAAGTGCTAATGTCAAGTCCATGATTCCAAGGTCTCATGGCATATGAAAGAATGATGTGAACTACGTGATATGATATGTGAAATACGTTATGTGCTGCTTGCAAAATGATAAGTATGATGATGCATGTTACTCTCATGGCATGACTTTTCTAATCCAAATTTGGCAAGTCCACTGACTTTCCTAATCCAAATTTAGCAAGTCCATCCACTGACTTTCCTAATCCAAATTTGGCAAGTCCACTGACTTCACTTTCCATAAATCATGTTGTTAGGAAAGAGTTATTCTTACTCATGCATGTCCTTGGTGTGTGCTTGCATATACCCATACTTAGTACAAGTGTTGACTAATTCCATACAATATCTACTTTTAGGTGCAGGCACAGATGGACGTTAGATCTTACAGTACGACGTTGCAGCTATCCGAATATGGAGCATTCATACGGATTTGGTAGGCCCTCATGCTTTTGAGGACGTTTGCCCATTATATTCTAGCTTAGATATAGGTTTGAGTTAGTGGAGTATGTTCCACTAGCGTTTCTTTCTCATCTTATTTCAGACATTGTATTGGTGCTATTTTGGCAAGTATACACTTAATGCAGTATGGAACTATTTCTTTCATTTGATGATCTTAATATTAGATGGTTGATTGTGAACGTTTATGAGTTTAAGTAGAATGTATTATATGAATTTTAAGTAACAAAAAGTTCAAATTTTCCGCTAAAATTAACCTAGATGAAGTAACGATGCCATATGTAGGCTTGTCTGCGACCTATGAGAGGTCAACAACGCCGGTGTCGTCTTTGGTCTAGACTCCGGTCGTGACAAAATCCATGTGAGAGGTCCTAAACTCGTATACGGTCATGTTTGGGTTGGAAACTTCTGGGAAAATATCCGCAAGGACCATCCAAGGGTCCTTGAGAAAGGACCCAAAGTTGGTGCCAAGGCTGCCCAAGACATCGCATACCACGGAGGCAATCGACGCCCAGTGGGTCAATCGATGCCCCGTTGGTTGGGTCTCGCCGTTTGGGACATAGACTGGAGAAATGAGGGACCAAGGACAAGCCTCAGTCCCAGACCACGGAAAAACAAGACGGTCCGTAGGTTGGCTTCCGTCGATGGAGTCTGTTCCTGCGTGCAGTCCACTGTTAAGTGGAGGGTGAATTTGTAAATTCACCAAAAGTCCAAATAGAAGTTTTTGAGGTTCCTTATGAGTATATTGGGTATTTTAAACATGTATATAAGTCTATAACACTTAGAAGATTTCATTCTTCAAGATCAAAACCCCAAAATTCTTTAGAAATTCCATTAGACTCCATTAAAGCTAAAAATCAAGGAAGAGCTTGGATTGAAGATTTGAGTGGTGATTCTTAATAATATTGGAGGATTTGCATCATTGAGGTATGTTTTACTATTCTTGAAACTCGTTTCATCAAGGAGCCCAACTTTCAAAGATGTTTTCTAAAGTTTTCAAAGTTGAACTTGACCTATTTCATGATTTACCATGGGTTCTTGCATTAATGGTTTTTAAACGTCGATTTTGGATTGAATTGTTATTGTATTGATGATTTTAACTTAATTAACCTATGAACCCATGTAATTGATGAACCCTAGTTTTTGATTAATTTATGGGTTACTTGATATTGGTCTAATGCTTATGAATTCTAGTGTAGATTTCTATGGGCTTTCTAATGATGTAAGAATTTTATTCAATTGATGTTTAATTGATCTTAGATTGGTAAATCTATATTGAATTAATTTATATTCATTGAGTATTATAGTTATGCATTGAATTGATGTACATGACCATGGGTAAGGGCCTTATGATATTGAATTGGGTGATTTAGCATTGGATTGAAGTGTTGAGGATGAAGTGGTGCTACGCTGCCCTATTTACCTTTAATTAATGATAAATAGACTTCAATTATGTTGTTATTGGTATAGTCCACTTATGGTGGCGGTGCTATTTGAATTGATGTGGCCTTGTCGGCGTTATTTTAAGTATTATGATTATCATAGCCTTGTTGGTGCTACTTGAAGTATTATGTTGATATGTGTAGTTGATTATGTGAAGTATGATCATATCTACTTATATGTGGAGTAATGTGAAAGTACATAATTTCTTATATTGAAGATGTTAGGTGATCATGTTAGACTATGACTATGTGTTGATGTGTGTAGTCTTAGAGTTGATGCATGATTGTTCCTACTTGACTATATGAGTCTAATATGATTATATTGATGATGACATAGTAGTGTATAGGATTTCTTTAAGATGATAGTGGTTGTCCTTATGTACTTTTAGAATGACATGTAATATGTGCTAAGGTGAAGTATATTGTGTCTTGTCTTGGTTGACTTGTGTTCCTTACTTGATGTATGTATGAAAGTGAATATGTGATGTCTTGACTTAGAAGGCTAGAGATCTTAGTCTTAAATGTATGAATGATAGATGAGACCTTGAATGATCATAAGAGGGTCCTTTATGTGAAACCTTTAACCTAGGGGTAAGGTTATGAACCTTGAAGTAGAAAGTCGTAATGGTATCCTTCATGTAATGAATTATGGACTTAAGGTTGATTGGCTGGAATGGCATCATATCAATCCTTAGGAACGTCATAATGAGCTTATTGTCGGCATTGTGAGGTAGCCCTAGTAGACCTTTCTTTGGTAGGTTAATGTTATTGGGTTATGAACTTGATATGGAACCCTTTTGTATGAACCTTAATGTGAATTAATCTATGAGAACGAAGGCTAGCACCGAGTGATTATGGTAAGGGAAGTAGTTCTAGTTAAAGGATGAGGCTAGAATACAAAGTAAGCCCTTCATATTTCTTAACCATGTGCCTACATGGGATGTCTCCAAGTTCTACCATTGGCAAGTAGAACATCCTCATCGGAGTAGGATAGAACTCCGGATTCCATGATTTGCTACCATGGTCTATGTCGGTTATTGTATATTCTCATCATGTGGGATACCTATTAGCATTAGAGAAGTTCTATGAAGTTTAGGTGGTGGTATGGGACGCTATCTAGACATTGCACAATAGGCTTTGAAGATGTTAGTAAGAGTCCCTAGGTCTTCTCCAAGACCATTAATTGAATGTCCTTTATGTGGTAAATGTCTCTTAATGAATTAATGAATTAATGACTTATGTTATAAAGTATGTAAATGCATGAGTACCTAATCTAAAGTGACTTAAGGATTCCTTAGCTAAAGTGTGAAGAGGGCATATGGGATGATCTCTTCATGTATTATCTATGGAAGTCTTGAGAATGACTCTAGTTAGGAAAGTTGGTTGTTATGATTGACATGACCTAATCTTAGGAAGTCTTAAGGATTATTTAGGTAACCTTGAAGAGGGTGTATGGGTGTTCTCTTCTAGGAGTATTTAAGTAAGTCTTTGATAGCCCTGATTAAGAGAATGTCATGTCTTATATATTTTGTATGTTGGTGTATTGTAAGAGTGTATTTGTCTCTTTATGAATAATCATGAGGATCGTTTAGGCACATTTAGAGAGGGTGTATGGGAGGTCTCTCTTTGTGTGACCAAAGTGAATCTTAGGATAACTTTAGTGAGAAGACTACATGCTATAAAGTGTTAAAAAGGGAAGGAAAGCACTTCACTGCTAGAGTGAAGCAATTCACTGTAACAGTGAATTGAGTTACTGTAAAGTGGCTCTTAAAAATAGAATAATTGTTCTAAATGTTATCTTATGTGTTTCTAAGTTGATAAGTGTTGTTCTTATGATTATATTATGATATTTTAAAGAAAAGATGCATATTTCCAATAAATGTTCATTTTTCATGAGTTTTATGCATTATGTCATACTTAGTACATGTGGTTGTACTAATCCATGCTTTTATCTATCTCTATAGTTGTTGCTATGTGAGGAGCATTTGGGAAGGAAGACTTGTATCGTAGCACCATTCAAGTGAATTTGAAGTATGTCCTCAATTGACTCGAGGGCATATATAGATGTTTGTTCTGTCTTTCATTTTGAAGTATTGTAATAGACTAAGTATTTCTATATTCGTATTGTGTATGGGCCGTGTCACAAGTATTATCGTGTCTTAAGTTTGATGAGATTGAGACTTAGCATTTCCTATTATTTTATATGAAAGACTTTTTGAAGACTATGATATGTTTTGTGAAAAGTTTTAATTCCGCACTACTTTTCACTATGTATATTCGATGAATGATCTAAAAGGGGTTGTATAAGACCTCCGAGAGGTCGAGTATGCCGGTTAAAATTTGAGATTGTGCCCTAACTTCTATGGGGTGGTTTCGGGATGTGACAGTCCATGACGTCCAGAAACTAGTTCAAGAGTGCTAGTGTGTCGTAGCCTATTTGACTAAGTTTTAAGAGTTGGAAAATGATGAAATTTGGTGTTAAGGTGTCTAACATGTAGTAGAGTTGGTTTATAGTCAAAACGTTTTGGTACGACTCCCCAAGGACTAACCAAGGTCCCTTGAGGAAGATCCTTGCAATTGTGGCTTAAAGTTGTCAAGAAACGGTGTTCACCAACAAGGCCCATCGATGAGGCGTGGTCTAATTGACGGGGTGTCGATGGACACTCAGCCATTTTGGCCAAGGTTCCATTTGAACCAGTCTCTGTCCATAATGATGGACCAACAGGACGGTTTGTCCCTTGGCCGTTGATTGACCTATGACCCGTTGGTCGGGGTCTCGTCGGTCAAGCCACTGTGTCGCTGCCACGTTTTAGTTGGTTAAGTTAATTTAATTAAGTGGTTAGTTAATTAATTAGGGTTTAAGGGAGGCCTAATTAAGTTAACTAATGACTCCTGTAAAGACCCCAAACCTAATTAGACTAAACCCAACTCACATTATTCCCAAAACCCAATTGCTCTTCCTTCTCTCTTCTTTCTCTCTCACAAAGAAACTCCATAAAAGACCAAGAAAAATAGGGTTCTAGGGCTGCTAAAGATCAAGTTTCCTCCATAAAAGGTATGGTATTCCTTTCACCTTTGGGATCTCTTTCCCCAAAAGGGTTCCTTCAAGTTGTCTTCAAAAAGATGAAATTCTAGTGGGTTTTCTTCCAATACGAAATTGATCTTGTGAATTGTTTTGTCTATAATTTATTTTGGTTATTATGAGTATATTAACATGAATTATGACTCAATTATACTACTTCTTGATGAGTTGACAAAGTTGTGGAAAGATGACCTTTTCCCCTTAACCCTAGGTTGTGATCTTAAATTGAATTATCTTGTATTGATATAATTGGCTTGGTTAATGTGTTAATTACTATTCTATGTTGTTATTATGCTAAGTTATGAGTATATGGTGTGTTGTAATCCAATTATGCTAGTTCTCGAGTATTTTACCTAGATTGTGAAGTAGTTCATGAATTTGACATAAGTCTTTAACCCTAGGCTATGAACTAGTAATGAATTTGTTGTGTGGTGATTCAATTGACTTTATTATTGTGTTGGTTACTATTATATGATGATATTACACCCATTGTTGGGTTGAATTGTATGGTTTATCGTAAGACCTTGATGATGGCTTATGAAGGAGATTAAGGTAAGTCTTGTGATCTCAATTCTTTACTTTGATTATGAATTCTTGTGTTTAGTGATTGAGTTATATTGAAGTATACCTTGTGATTAAGATTGATTAGAATTGGTATGATGTTTAATTGAAATGTCTTGAACTATGGATTGGGGGTTGTTGTCTAAGATGTAAATGTCATAAGGATGGTGATAACTTACCAATGTGTCTTATTATGATGTGATTATGTAAATGTGCTAACCTCACATGTATGAATTGTAATGAAAGGAAAATACTCATGCAATTCTTATTGATCTATGATTATGATGATTTTATAAGGGATAGACCCTATAACCTAAATTGAGCTATGATCATTAATAAAGGCTCAAAGACATTTCAAAAAGGGACTCTAGCTTAGCACCGAGTGAAATAGAGTGAGGAGTGTCCCTTCCCACATAGGGAAGGTAGGACCACAACGTACTCATGAGATTGGAGACTATAATGCATGTAGCATAAAGAGGGTCCCAAATACATCTCCTAGTTCTTGAACTATGTTGCCCCCATAGGAATACTAGCTAGTGGATCCACATAGTTGTTCCTTGGCAAGTAAGCCACCTTCTTTCGGTGTAGGGTTCCATGACACGAGATTAAATATTAGCGCATGAGGTCTATGTTGGTTAAGGAAAGATGTTCCCAAAAGGTAAAATAAGTAATGGAATGAACTCTAACTAGGATGACCTAAGGGGTTTAGCTTAGTCTAGGTAGGGGTGTGAGACTCTACCTATACATTGCACTAGTTAGCCTTGAGGGAAGTCTTGGAAGGATGTTCTTATCTATGTATATGCTTATAAATTTAAATGATATGTATATGATGATCTTACATGTTAATGACACTATGTGATGTTGGTTACTCTTATGAACATGTGTTTAGTCTCTATTGCTAAAGGATGATGTCATGTGCTCTTAATGAGATGCTTTGTGCAGTTGGACATCGGTTATGGTTCTTGTTAGGTTTACTTGACTAAGGTTATGGGGCTTTGCTTAGTCATTGCACTAGTGGACTTATTGAGGATTCATGATCAATGGTCTTGCTTTGGTTATGGTATTATGACTTGATAATAGAGTTGTCTTGATTATGTGCTCAAGTATGTTGATATGCATGTGACTTGACTAGACTTAGTATTGTTGGTCTTGTGAGGTACATGGTCTTGAATTAATGAAATATGTACTATTGATTGATATTGGTTCTTGAATGTGCATAAGTCTTTCAAATGTAAAATAGTATGCTTTAATGAAAGTCCCTTTTTAGCAAGATTTTATGTTGTGTGTGCATGTGATCCTATTCTTAGTGCAAGTGATGTGCTAACCCCATTTCTCCCTCTTTTCCCAACATTTTAGATTCCGGTCGTTGAAGGGCTTGTGACGACTTTTGAAGGAAGACTTGGAATTCTCACTCTCCAAGTTGGGTAGGTCCTCACTTTCCGAGGACAGTGCCACTATCAAGTTATTGATGTTTTTCTAGTTATAAGACTTCTACTTCTTTCCTTTTCATTTGAAGAAGATTGTTGTATAGCCTATATGTGGCTTTATTGTATTGATGTATGGGATATGCCCAATTGTATACTCTTGTTTAGATGATTATGAGATGAGACATTTTTAAGACTACGTTAATCTTATATATAAATGTGCAATAAAATTAGAAGACTATGTAATATTCTTATACGAAGGGTCTATGTATACTCGATATGAATATATTATGAATATATTATGTGTATGTGAGAGTTCTATGTAAACCTCATGATTGATAGAAGAAAAATTCTAAATATTACCATCATCTTCGAGGACGACAACACCGGTTACGTCTAGGGAGTGCTCCCCGGATGTGACATTACCATCATGTGTTCTACCATATTTTCAACATAGAGGATACTCAACATAAGAACCACCACCTTTACCCTCTTGGGGCTTGGGAGTAGACACCTTACTCTTGTAGACCCTTGGAGCATTAGGAGGGCCTTGTTTGCAAAACCTCCTTTTGAACCTTGGTTTGTCTTGCACCTCAAATTTAGTCTTGGAAGAATTTCCATCTTTGGTTCTTACCTTCTTCCACTCCTTACCAACTTGATTAAGCTTTTGCTCCTCAATTTGTTCGGCATGAACCATGAGACGAGAGATGTCCACACTAGGAATCACCATAGCCGACCTACATTCATTAACCACAAGGTCGGATATCCCCATAACAAATTCGTTCATCTTAGCTCTAGAATCCGCAACCATAGTAGGAGCATGCTTTGATAGTTGAGTCAACTTGAGGCTATACTCCTTCACGCTCACACCCCCTTGACGAAGGTTGATGAATTCTTGCATTATCCACTCCCTTAGTTTTTCATTATCCTCTCCCTTAGTTCCAGGGAAAGAACCTATCAAGCAAAGCCGTTTTGAGATCTCCCCAAGTAATCCGGCCTTCTATAACCTGCCTCTCATCCTTCCATTGCTCATACAAAACTTGAGCCACGTCTTTGAGTTGGTAGGCGGCTAGTTCCGCCTTTTCTTGAGAAGAAACACCCATAGCATCAAGAACATTGAACACTTCATTAATGAACCCTTGTGGGTCCTCCTCCACCTTAGAACCATAGAAAGTAGGGGGATTCATCCTTGTGAAATCCCTAATCCTTGAAGCGGTGGTGTTAGCATTGGCGTTCACTTGCACCCTTGAATCCCTAGCAACTTGGGTAGCCAACACTTGAGTCAAGCTATGAATAGTCGCCCTTATCTCAATGTTAGTTATTGCCCCTTCTTCAATAGGAACTTGAGGGTTTTGAGGAGCTTGAGGGGGAACCGCCTCATTCAAATTCTCCTCCTCGGCCCTTCGAGCATTGTTCCGCCTTGTATTCATTACCTATAAGCACAATAAAAGGATTAGAAGAAAGGACTAGATAGAGTTAAGACTCTTAGGCAAGACTAAGGAATAACAAGAGAGTGAAAGTTCCTAAGCATCACATATTCTCTCATTCATAAGTGTGGCACGCTTCAAAATTATGAATAAGACCCTACATAGACGTGGTTTAGTGAGACATCAATCCTAAATTACTCAGCCTCATGCTCTGATACCAAGCTTTTTATGACCCAAAGTACCCCCTAGGCGTAACAGGCGTCGTCCTCCTCTAAGAGGACTAAGACAAGCCCTTAGCATACATCATAGCACATCATAGGTCAAAAATACGGAAAAATTTAAAACATTACGTAGTGAAGTATACTTAGACTTCTCACATACTATATATGGAGTTTACATAGACTTCTCACATATGAAGTGTACATAGACTTCTCTTTTAGCATAATAAATCATATAGGAGTCTAAAGTCTGATCTCATATATAAACCATCTACAAGAGTATGAATGTTTGGACATAGCCAAATACAAAACAATACGCCATTATAGGCTTACAATATTTGTCTCAATGATAAAAGAAAGATAGAATGTTTCTAAACAAAGCAACATCATAGCTAGATTGGAACTTGGCCACATCCTCGGACATGAGGACTCACCAATGACTTGGTAAAAGATCCAAGTCCTCCTTGCAATCGATCACGAACTTCTCAACGGCCTGAACCTAAAATTTTAGGGGAAAGGGGAGAAATATGGGTTATTACATTACCACATGTACCAAGTATGGCTCCTATACACAAAATCATCAGTGCATGAGAAAAGGAAAATTTAATCAAATCATTCTTTCCATCAACTTAACTCAACATGTACATATAATAAGCATAATAATTCAATTCAACATAATATCAACCCAACATGTAGACCACCTAAGCAATACTTGTGCAATATCAAAGATAGAACCCCATAAGGCTAAGTATCACATTAAGCAACCCACTTCATACTTACAACATATTCTCATAAGTTCATCATGACATGCTTAATACATGAATACTACTCATAGCTTATCAACATAATCATAATCATAGTCATAATCATAAAATAACACTACTAGAACCATCCCTTAGGATCTCACATGTGTAATGAGTAAGAGAAGTCGCATACCCTCTCTTACCCTATGTAGTAGCCTTCAAGACAACCCTAGTAATATTTCACATACTTAACTTATTTATTTACTTTTACATTAGGGAAATAAGTGCAATAACCTACATGAGACCATGTGAGCTACATGGAATCCGGTGTTCCTCCCACACCGAAAAGAGAGGGTTAAGACTTGCCTAAGCTGTAACCACTCATAAATAGCTATCTAGGTGGATCCACTAAGCTAGAGTCCTATGTGGGCACATAGTTAAGGGCCAAGGAGGTTGTTGCTAGAAACCTTGACTTACTAACATGGAGGTTTCCATCTCATGAGACAACACATAATTTGGGAATCTGGACTTGCTAACGTGAGTAAACCCATGTGGGAGGTCGGACTTATTAACGTGAGACTTCCATCTCATTTACATGCCCTTTCGATGCTAATCAATTATTCCCTTTATTAATCATATTATTTCATCATACAAGTTCACATTAGTCTCTTCTAGACCCCTATGTAAACATCTTATCATATATAGATCATAGGTTATCACAAGTGAGAACAATCCTTTCACTTTAGACACCACTCAATAAGTGAGTAAACCTTTCAATTAAAACTTTATTGTAATCATAAGAAACAACTTTAAATCATACAATAATTGTATCATAACATGCATACATAGCTCATGTCTAATTCAATGTCTTAGGGTTAGGGATGAGGAAGACATAGCATCAACATCACAACCATACATTAGATATAGAAGCATTACTATCTAAGTAACTCATAATTCATGATTGAATCCAAGAAGAACCAATCAACATACCTCTTTCCCCCTTCCAAGAACCTTCATACTTCCATTACCATGAATACATAACCAATTACATAAACAAGGTAAATTCAAGAAGTAATTACATAATTAACAACAATGTAGTCAATCTACATGTTCATGATCTTCACAATTCACCATATCAATTCAAGGTTTTCATGAAATTGGGGGAAGGACATGGGTCTAGGTAAATCTCATAGGAAATCATAAATTAGCCATCAATATATACTTAAAAACATTAATTCATCATAATTCACCACAATTGATTCATAATTTCGTTTTTCAAAGAACACCCATGTGTAGAAGAAAACCTATATTTTAAAGGATTTAGAAATCATCTTTCGGAGGATCCCAATAGTGAAATAAACTATCCATTAGAGATGATAAATCCACAAAATTGGGTTGGAAACTTGAAGGCTTGATCTTCTTCTTGGAGCTCTATTGATCGTCAATGGAGGTTTGGAGGAAGAGAGAATTTGAGAGAGATGAGAGTGATATTTTATTTCTACTATTGAGACTTGGTTTGGGTGTTAAAAATGACTTAAATCTGACCCTAAAACGTTATATAGTCATCCCTTAAATTATACAAAATACCCTCACTTAATTTGGTCGTTTTGTGAAGTCAAATTGTCATAAAAATGACACGAACGGGTCTGGGACTTTGTTGCGCGTCGCGGGGTCAATTCCAAATTTATTTTTGAAAATCCGGATTAAGGCAGTGGACCTCTTGTAGGCCCCACGTTTCGAGGCAAAAATTTTGCCTCCTTCTGCTTGCTGTGTGATGCGCAGTGACCTCCAATTCTTGGCTGGTCGCAGGCTGCTTTGGAAGCCTGCTCGCCCAAGTTTGGGTCCTCCTCAAGACCCTTCCGTTGGTTCTTGGGGAGTCGTGACTGTACATTTTGACCCTCTAAACTATATTTTACCTATTTAAAGTTTTTTTACAAGTTTTATACTTAATATGACCCTCCAAAATCTTCACCAAACATAGGGACATCAACTAGTTCAATTTAGCTAGTTTCCAGACGTTAAGGCCTTTCTTTGATGCTATGGGCCAATACTTCTAAAACAAGTTATTTTCACTTATTTATGTCTAAAATCATTATTACTCAAACTATGAGCCTCTATTTTAGGTCATGGAATTTCCGGGGTGTGTCAATTTTACCATCAACCATCCAATTTAACCAAGCAATGGGTGTAATATCATCATTCAATATTAATTAACACCATAACTAAGTCAATCGCATCAATACTATCCAAATTAAATTAAGTTCATAACCTAGAGTTAGGGGAATAGGGTTCATCATGAATTCTTCAAGAAATCTATCCAATTCCAACAATACATTACCCTATGCAGTCCATGAATGAATTAGAATAGATAAAACAATCCTAACAATTAATATATTCTTCAATTCCCATCAATTTATAAGCAAGATCCAAGATTTGGGGGAATTAGGGAAAGTATATAATCTACATGAAACTCCATCAATTAACATCAATTACTCAATAATATACACTTAAATAGTCACAGGAAATCACAATTAATCATAATCAATCATCAATTTCAAGTTTAGAAAAAAAACCATTAGTATAGAACAACCCTAAGAATTAAGTGATTTAGAAATCAAATTTGAAAGAACCTCTTGGGGTAAGGAATCCCAAGAGTGAAGAACTCATAACTTAATAAAGATTAATCATGACATTGAAGTGAAATCCTAGAGAAATTGGTCTTCTTCTTCAAGCTTTCTTGCTTCTTTAATGGGGATTTAGGGAGAGAGAAAGTAGAGAGAGATGAGAGTTTTTGGGTTTTGTTTTGGGAATTTGGTTTAGGTGAGTGAAAAATGACTTAAAACTGACCCTTAGTCTATATATAATCACCCCTTAAATTACCCAAAAGACCCCTCACTTAAATGGGTCTTTTTGTGAAGTCAAAATGCTTAAAATACGATTTCAACGAATCTGGGAAGTGGGTGCGCGTCGCAGGGCTAATTTCACATTTTATTTTTAAAATTTGGTTTGAGACAGTGAGCCTCGTGGAGTGCACATGTCTTGAGGAAACGTTTGCTTACCATGTGTTTGATGTGCGTCGTGCAGCAGACCCCACAATCTTGGTTGCGCGCAGGCTGCTTTGGCAGCCAATTTGCCCATGTTAGGGTCCTCCTCAAGGACGCTTCGAGTGGTCCTACGGGAGTCGTTACTGGACATTTGGACCCTTTGTACCACATTATACCTATTTAAAGTCTTTTTACAAGTTTTGGACTTCATACGACCCTCCCAAACCTTCACCAAACATAGGGACGTCAACTAGTTTGAGTTAGCTAGTTTCCGGACGTCAAGATCTTTCTTTGACGCCTTGGATCTAAAACTTCATAAATGTTACGGACCGAGAGTACCCCGTAGAAGTTAGGGCATTATCAAATCAAAACACGGCGTACTCGACCTCTCGGAGGTCTTGTACAAGCCCTTTCGTACCATTCATTGCATACATGTATGAAAAGTAGTGCGGAATTAAAAGTTTTCACACGAAATAATAATACTTCAAAATATCTCTTTTATAGAAAAACATAATGAATGGCTAAGTCTCAAAGTCCCCATGTTATACGTACGAATATATTGGGACACGACCCATACTTCATCATATAGAAAATAGCTAAGTCTATTACAATACTTTCAATAAGGAAATCTAAACATCAAGATGTCCTCGAATCTAGTGAGGACATACCAACTCTTTACCTGATTGAACACTAATCCAAGCTTCCACTTCGAGACTCCCTCAAATGACACCTACACCTTTAGAGATAGACAAAATGTATGGAATTAGTACAAACACTTTTACTAAGTATGACATAATGCATAAAATCATGAGAAACGGACACTTGTATAAAACATGCTCTTTTTGAGTAAAACATCATAGTATAAGTATAAGAATAAAATTTAACACCTTAGAAACATATTAGACATAACATAAGCATTTTATCAAATATTGAAGAATGTTACAGTGAACTATGTCACTCTACCGTGAACTAAGTTCAACTTCACACTGACCTCTTTTAGCTTGCAACCCTCTCACCAAAGGTAATCCTAAGACTCACTTAAGTGAGACGAAGATAGACCGCCCATACACCCTCTCTAAGCACACCTAAATTATCCTTAAGACTACCTAAGATAGATCATTCTCACTTTATTTGTTAAACTCCCAACCTAGAATTACTCTATGACTCGCCTAAGTAAGACATGAAGAGACCGCCCTTACACCCTCTTCAAGCATACCTAAGAAATACTCAAAGCTACTCTAGATAATTACTTTTTCATTAACATGCCTTTACTAAAGTCATTGTGTTCATTAAGTCATTCAGAAAATATTCATCACTTATGGACATTCACATAATGGTCTTTAAGAAGACCTAGGGCACTCACACACTAACATCTTCAAAGCCTAATCGTGCAATATCTAGATAGCGTCCCATTCCACTACCTAAACTTCATAGTACTTATCCAACACTAGCATGTATCCCACATGATGAGAATAGGCAATAACCGACATAGACCATACTAGCTAGGCATGGAATCCGGAGTCATAAACCTACTACGATGGAGGGTGTTCTACTTGCCAAGGGTAGAACTAGGACACATCCCATGTAGGCACATGGTTAAGGAATATCAGATATTTTATGCACTCTAGTCTCATTCTCAAGTAGAGATACATTTTACTCTAGTCTCCTTCTTAAGTAGAGCTACAAACCATAACAAATTCACTGGGTTCTAGCCTTTGTTCTCATTGAGTAAGTTCAATAAAAGGGACATATGAAAAGGTACCATCTCTTAGTCATTACCTAGTCATAATGCACCTACCAAAGTTTGGTCCACTAGGGCTGCCACTCAATGGTCTAATAAGGATAGCTCATTCTTAACCTTCTTTCTATATAGAAGGTTCCACGTAATAGTCATTCTTAGAAGGAAACCATCTTAGGTCTACCGATCCTAGACTTTCATTCAACATTCATCCATACACATACAAGACAAAGGTGCCTAAGCCTACTAAGTCAAGATGTTCATATTCATAATGTACATGCATCAAGTAAGGGACACAAGTCTACCAAGACAAGACACACACATCTTCACATATAGCATATCATTCTATAAGCACATAGGCATAACCAACATCATCTATAAGTCATCCTATATACTACTATAGACTCATCAATATAGCCATCATAAGACTTACATAATTAAGTCGGAAGAATCATGCATCAACTCTAAGACTACATACTAAAGGACATAGTCATAGTCTAACATGATCACCTAACATCATCACTAGAAGAACACATACTATTACCTTAATCACAAATAGATAGATATGATCATACTTCACATAATTCAACTATACAAATCATCATTATATATCAAGTAGTTGCCGACAATGCCGTGATCATCATAATACATAAAGTAACGCCGACGAGGCCACATAATTCACAAGTAAAACACATAACACCGCCACCATAAGTGGACCATACCAATCACAAAATAATTCAAGATCTACATTGCATAAAATAAAGAGAATTAGGGCAGCGTACCACCAATCCATTCTCACCATTTCAATCCATAGCTAACTCGTCCAATACAATACTCAAAGGACCTTAACCATGGCCATGATCATCAATTAAATACAAAAAATCATAATTATCAATGAATATAAGTCAATTCAATATAGGTTTATCAATCTAAGATAGCCTATGCATCAATTCAATACAATTATTACATCATTCAATAACCCAAAGAAAACTACACCTGAATTCATAAGCATTGAGACATGATCACTTAACCCATAAAATATTCAAAACTAGGATTGCATGGTTTGCATGGGTTCATAGGAATTATAGCCTTAAAATATTGTATTAACATCAATTCAATCCTAAAACATTGATTCAAAACCTTTTGTGCAAGAACCCATGGCTAGATTATGAAATTGGAGAATTCATGTTTTGATCATCTTTGAAAAATCATTGAAATTGACTCCTTGAAGAAAAATATTTGAAGGATGAATAATCATACCTTAATTGTGATGAAAAGCCCACAAGATTCATGGAGAAAAACTTGAGAAATCTATCTTCTTCCTTGGAGCTTGGAAGCTTCAACAATGGAGTTTTGGAGAGAGTGAATAGAGAGGTTTTGTTTTGAGTTGAGGGTTTTTGCTTTGATTGGTGAGTTAAGGGTTTAAAAAGGTCTAATAACCGTCCATAATATACCCCTAAATTACCCAAAAGACCCCTACATTTATTGGACAAATTAACTAACTCAAATTTCGCTAAAAACGACGCAATGAAATCTGGAACTTTACTGCGCATCGCGGAGGCACTTCCAAATCTTATTTTTCAAAAATTCTTGGACAGAATGGTTCGTAACAGCCCTGCGTTGCAGGGTAAAACTTTGCCCCACTGCGTGATAGCTGCGTGACGCGCAGCCACTGTCTAAAACAGGCTGGCGCGGCAGCTTGGTAGTGCAAGTTTGGGTCCTCTTTGGGGACCCTTTTCATGGTCCCTGGGGTGTCGTTCTCGGATGTTTCGACCCTTTGTATATTAGGATACGCGTAGGAACACTCGGTACTGAATTTCACCTTCAAACCATCCCCCAAAACAGCACTACAAAACACTACGACACACTAGTTCAACTTCGACTAGTTTCCGAACGTCTTGGACGTTCTTGGACATTTGACCTCCAAACACTTCCAAACTTTATATACTGCCTATGAACACTATTTTTTAACAATTTTATGAGTTTAAAACATCATAACCCATGTTAGGATCTAGTTCAACCTTGATCATTTTGAGGATGTAACACTAAATGACTTTTATTCATTATTATTGACCTTAAAACAGTGTTACAACCCTTAGACACTCATGTGAGGCTCTAGATTAAGATTTAGACTTTCGGAATATTACATTATCCCCCCCCCCATTAGGAACATTTGTCCCCGAATGACACTAAAATCTTTTTGAAGGGAAAGGATAGACTCAATACTAGCAGCCCAACCAACAACATACATAATCAACATGAGTTACAACTTAAACATGGCATTTACATAAAGTAACACAAAACATCAATTACATCACATAAGGCTCAAAATCACAACATGAGGAATTTCCTTCTCACATCCACATGAGCTCAACATATCATTAAGGAGTCAATTATGCCAAAACTCAACCTATCAACATGTTCAACATTATTTCATATAGGCAACAACATACCAAGTAAACATATAAGTGCAAATCAAGCACAAGAGCATTATTCCATGAAACTCATTTTAGCACAAAACCTTTTACCATAAATATGCATATCCTTGTAAAATAAGTCAAATTAAAATTAACTCATTAATTTAATCTTAAATAGGAACAACTAACCTTAATTAGCAAAGAGATGAAGATAACGGGACTTTATGTCGGCCTCGGCCTCCGATGTTGCTCTCTCAACTAGGTTGTTTCTCCATAGAACTTTTACGGAGGTCACCTCTTTGTTCCTCAACCCCTTCACTTGACTATCAAGGATTTCCACCGGAACCTCTTCATAGGAGAGGTTCTCATCCACACCTAGACCCTCACTAGGAAGAATGGATTAGGGATCACCGATATACTTCTTAAGCATGGAGACATGGAACACCGGACGAACCGAAGCCAATTCACTAGGTAACCTGAACTCATATGCAAACTTGACAACCCTTTGCAAAATTTCATAAGGACCCACATAACGAGGACTCAACTTCCCTTTCTTGCAAAATCTCACCACTCCTTTCATAGGTGAAACTTTTAGATATACCTTATCACCCTCTTCAAATTCTATATCTCTCCTCCTATGGTTGGCATAAGACTTTTGCCGGCTATAGGCTGTTTTCAAATGGTTCCTTATCATATGAACTTTATCCAAAGTCTTATAAATCAATTCGGGACCAAAAAGTGAAGATTGTCCCACTTCAAACCATCCAATTGGAAATCTACATCTCTTACCATACAAGGCCTCGAAAGGAGCCATAGATATAGAAGAATGGTAACTATTATTATAGGAAAACTCAACCAAAGGCAAGTGTTTATCCCAATTTCCCTTAAAGTCAATTATACAAGCTCTAAGCATGTCCTCAAGGTTTTGAATACTACGCTCCTCTTGACCATCCTTTTGGGGATGAAAAGCGGTGCTTAGTTTCACCTTTGTACCCAACCCTTTTTGGATTGACCTCCAAAACCTAGATGTAATATGTGCACCCCTATTCGATATGATGGATAACATAATACCATGGCAACACACAATCTCATCTATGAAGATCCTTCCATAATCCTCCGCCGAGTAAGTGGACTTGACGGGAATAAAATGAGCGGACTTGGTCAATCTATGCACAACCACCCTTATAGAGTCATGTTGCTTTTGTGTCCGAGGCAAACCTACCACGAAATCCATGTTAATGTCTTCTCACTTACAAGTGGTAACTTGGATTTCTTGAAGTAAACCACCCGGATTTGGGTGCTCGGCTTTCACTTGTTGACAATTGGGACATTTTGCAACAAATTCCGCTATATCCCCTTTTAAGCCTTCCCACCAAAACACCTCTCTAAGGTCATGACACATCTTTGTAGAACCCATATGGATGGAATAACGAGAACCATGAGCTTCCTCAAGGATCCGGTTCCTCAAATCATCAACATTGGGAACAGATAACCTTCCTTGATACCTCAAAACACCATCCCCCCCCCAAGGAGAATCACTCATTTAGCTTACCAAGAACCGATTCCTTCAACTCTATCAATTACTGATCAAGGTGTTGTTTAGACTTCACCTCAACCACCAAAGATGGTTCGGAGTTATGATGAACCATAAAATCACCATTTGGGGAATTTTCCAACCTAACACCCAAACGAGCCAACCTATGAACATCTTTCACTAGGTCTTTCTTGTCTTCTTATACATGAGACACACTACCTATGGTCATGATACTTATAGCATCCTCAACCACATTGGCCTTGCTGGGGTGATAAAGGACACTCATGTCGTAATCTTTCAATAATTCCAACAACCTTCTTTGTCGGAGATTTAACTCCTTTTGAGTAAGCACATATTGTAGACTCTTATGATCGGTATACACATCAACATGAACACCATACAAGTAATGTCTTCATATTTTCAAGGCAAATACCACGGCAGCTAACTCAAGATCATGAGTTGGATAATTCTTCTCATGCACCTTAAGTTGTGTGGACGCATAGGCTACTAATTTCCCATATTGCATAAGAACACACCCCAAGCCCACTCGGGATGCATCACAATATACCAGAAAACCCTTAGTACCCTCCGGTAGTGTCAATACCGAAGCAGAAGTAACCCTATCTTTCTACATTTTGAAGTTTCTTTCACATGCCTCCGACCAGTCAAACTTCACACTCTTTTGGTTAAGGTAGTCAAGAGAGAAGCAATGGATGCAAAACCATCCACAAACCTCCTATAATAACCCGCTAGAACCAAGAAACTTTTAATGTCGATTGGAGTCAATTGTCACATCCGGGGAGCACCCCCTAGATGTAACCGGCGTCGACGTCCTCGAAGAGGACTAAGACTAGCCTCTTAGCATTCATCATTACAATCATAGGTTAAAAATGCGGAAAATTTAAAACCTTTCATTTACTTCTACATTGAGGTTTACTTAGACCTCTCGGATACACACATATATATATATATCGAGTATACATAAACCCTTCGTATAAGAATATTACATAGATGTTGTTTAATGAGACATCGATCCTAAAGATATTCAACCTCATGCTCTAATACCAAGTTTATCACATCCGGGGAGCACCCCTTAGATGTAACCGGCATCGTCGTCCTCGAAGAGGACTAAGACTAGCCTCTTAGCATTCATCATTACATTCATAGGTTAACAATACGGAAAATTTAAAACTTTTCGTTTACTTCTACATTGAGCTTTACTTATACCTCTCGAGTACACACACACACATGTATATATGTGTGTGTGTGTGTATATATATATATATATATATATATATATATATATATATATGTATATCGAGTATACATAGACCCTTCGTATAAGAAGAATACATAGTCTTCTACTTTTATTTCACATACATAGTATAGGAACATAATCTCATAAGAAGTCTATAATATGTCACATATAAAACCATCTAGAACGAATTCAACAATTGGGCTTAACTCATACTTCAATAAAACAAAGGGCCTCATATAGGCTATACAACAATCATCTTCAAAATAAAAGGAAAGGACTAGAAGTCTTATAACTAGAACAACATCAATGGCTTGATAATGGCATTGTCCTCCGAAAGTGAGGACCTACCGAACTCGGAGAATGATATTCCAAGTCTTCCTTCAATAGTCATCACGAACACTTCAACGACCAAAACCTAAAATGTTTGGGACAAAGGTAGAAATGGGGTTAGCACATCCCTTGTACTAAGTATAGGCACTTATGCACACACAACATAGAAATCATGCTAAAAAGGGACATTTACTTCAAAGCATGCAAAACCACTTTCGAAATATCTTATGCACAATCAAAGAACCAACAATTCAATAAGCACATATTACTTAAGTCAAGACCATGTACATCACAAGACCAACAATATCAAGTCTAGTCAAGCCAACATGCATATCAACATAATTGAACACATAATCAAGACAACTCTATCATCAAGTTATAATATCAACAAGCATGCAATAGAGTTCATAACATCATAACCTAAGCAAGACCATCACTCATAAACCCCCATTAAGTCCACTAGTGAAATGGCTAAGTAAGGCCCCATAACCTTACCCAACCAAGTAAACTCAACAAGAACTATAAGCAATGCCCAACTTAGCATACTATAGCATTAAGAGATAAAATCATCATACTTTAACAATAGAGACCAACCACATGTTCATAAGTGAAACCCATATCACATAATGTCATTAACAGGTAAGAGTCAACACATGCATAACATATATATTGTAGAACATAATAACAACCTCCTAAGGCTTCCTTAAAGAAAAACTAGTGCAAGGCATAGGTAGAGTCTCATACCCCTACCTAGGCTAAGTCAAACCTCTTAAGTCCCCTTAGTTAGTCTCTATTTCATTACTTCATTTTACTTTCAGGAACACTTGCCTTAACTGACATAGACCACAAGAGCTAAGTGTGGAATCCGGTGTTGTAAAACCTTACACCGATGGAAAGTGGTCAACCGGCCAAAGTAGAACCAAACATTAACGTAGCTTTCTAGGTGGATCCAGTAGGTAGTCTTCTTATGGTGGAAACATAGTTTATGGAACTAGGAGATATACATGAACTCTCGACATGCCATTTACCATTGGAGCCTCATCTTATGAGAATCCATAGGGTGAGTATCCCTCATATGGGAGTCAACACCTCATGTGGAACTATAGGGTAAATCTTCCTCTACAGAAAGTCAACGCCTCCCATTGTCAAGTTCTCACAGTGCTAAGCTAAAGTCCCTTTTTGAAATGTCTTTAAGTCATCCATTATTATCAAAACATAGTTTAGGTCATAGGGTCTATCCCTTATATAATCATAATCATAGCTCAATAAGAATTTCATGAGTATTTTCCTTTAATTACAATTCATACACGTGAAGTAAGAACATTTACATATTGATATCATAATAAGGCACATTGATAAGTTATCACAATCCATATAACATTTACATCTTAGCCAACATCTCACGATTTATAGTTCAGGACATTTCAATTCAACATCATACCAACCCTAATCAATCTTATCATAAGGTCTACTTAAATATAACTTCATCACTAAACACAAGTAATCATAATTGAAGTAAAGGTTAGGATCATAAAGACTTACCCAATATCCTTCACAAGTCATCATCCAAGGTTTTACCATCAACCATCCAATTCAACCCAACAATGGGTGTAATATCATCATTCAATAGTAATTAACACAATAATGAAGTCAAATGCATCAACACTATCAAAATTAACTTCAATTCATAACCTATGGTTAAGGGAATAGGGTTCATCATGAATTCTTCAAAAAATAGATACAATCCCAACAATACATTACCTTTGGCAGTCCATGAATGAATTAGCATAGATAAAACAAGTCTAACAATCAATACATTCTTTAATTCCCATCAATTCACAAGCAAGATCTAAGATTTTGGGAATTTGGGGGAAAGGGACATGATCTACATGAAATTGCATCAATTACCAACAATTTACACTTAATTAGTCATAGGAAATAAAAATTTATCATCAATTTGAAGTTTAGAAGAAAACTGTAAAAACCCTAAAAATGAATAAGATAAGAAATGCTTAATGTGTCAAGAATGCCTACGATTAGACCAGGGTTCACACGGATTGATGCACGTAGAACCAGACCTCGGAACCCTTGCTACAGCCAAGCCAACTAACTTGGGGAGTCATTTGAGCTTGGAAAGGTTGGGTCCAACCATGTAGGGCTCTCGAATACGAAGATTTACTCGAAGGAGTCTTTACCGGACTTAAAAAGAAGAAATCTTAGGTTTGAAGGGTATAGGGGTAAAATGGTCTTTTTCCTGGATAAGGGTAGTATCGTAATTACCCTAAATATATAATTAATTATTTATTTAATAAGGTGGAGGGGCAAATTAGGGAGAGAGAGCCGAAATTGAGCTCTTGAAGTTAAGTCTTGCTCCACCCGGGTTCGAACCTAGGTGGAAGCAATGAATTTATGTGATTTTTATTTAAGCTATTGAATTAATGTAATTAATTAATAATTATTATTTATTAGCAGATTTAAAATAAAATAAAAATCAGATTTTTATTAATTAACTAAAACTTTGTCACGACTGGAATCTAGACCCCAGACGAGACCGGCGTCGTTGACCTCTCAGAGGTCGCAGACAAGCCTACTTACGTCATTCTTACTTTACATAGGTTAATTTTAGCGGAAAATTTGAAACTTTTTGTTTCTAAACATTACTTACTAAATATTTCTAATACATTCGAAATTCGTTCAACATCAACCATCTAAACATTAAGAGATAATCAAATGAAAGACATAGTCCAGTAATATAATCGTATAATTGCCAAAATGGCATCCATACATAGTCTGAATAAAATAAGAAAGAAACGCTAGTGGAACATGCTCCACTAGCTCAACTCCTAAACTAAGCTAGAACATAAACAGTAGCATCCTCGAAAGCATGAGGACCTACCAAAAACCGGATGAATGTTGGACGTCCGGATAACTGCAGCGATGATCATGTAGCTCTACCGTCCACCTGTGCCTGCACCTAAAATAGTAGATTTTGTATAGGGTTAGTACACACTTGTACTAAGTATGGGTATATGCAAGAGCACACCAAGGACATGCATGAGGAAGAATAGCTCTTTCCTAACAACATTATTTTTGGAAGTCAAGTCAGTGGACTTGCCAAATTGAGATTAGGAAAGTTTCCAAATTTGGATTAGGAAAGTAAGTGAACTTTCCAAATTTGGATTAGGAAAGTGATACCATGAGAATAACATACATCATCATACTTTTCACATTTGCACACAACACATAACATTTACACATAGCACATATCATATAGCATACAGTACATTTTACATGTAGCACATAACTTCTTTCATATCATTTATTCATATGCCATGAGACCTTGGAATCATGGACTTGACATTAAGACATCCCAGAAATGAGGGCTCAACATATGGGACCTCAACTAGGGAATCTTCATTAGCAAACACAGAGTCTGCTTCATTCATTCATATGTACTTCATTTCATTTCGTTCATAGTCCAGTGTAACCACCAGTTATACCTAGGATGTAGTTTAAGACTTTCATTAGGTTCGTTGTGCAATGACCAAGAATGACCTAATGTCATTACTTGAATCTAACTCACCTTTTGATTATCCTATCCTAACACCTTTGGTATCATTCATTTCATTGTGTGCATCATTTGAGGCTGGCCTCATTCATTCATTGGGAACTTTAACTTTAACCGACATAGATCATGTGAGCATCATGAAATCCAGTGTCTCCCCCACACCGAAAAGAGGTGAAATCACCGGCCAAAGTGATCCAATAACATGCTAGCGTACATGGGAATTTAACCCCGCCAGATCCCTATATTGGCAGTATAGCTTCAAAGACTAGGAGATATAAGGAGACCCATACCCGGCAAGCCGGACAGTCTCATCTCATGAGAGTTACGTGAACCTCCGCCCTTCCCGAAAGAAGGCATCACCGCTCATAGCTAGTGTATCGGTGCTCAGTATAAAGTTCCATTACATTCATCTCATACGTCATGGAAGCTGGCTTCTAGTATGAGGACATCATAGCTCATTAGATGATTTCTCATCTCATCATTCGTATTGAGTGTATTAAGTTCAATACTCTCATTAGAGTGTTCATAGAGACTTGTCTCTTCCTTATCTTACACCCTCATAGGTGAGTACGTATTGGTAACATTTACTTAGGCTCATTTGATATTACTCTCATCATTTACATTAGCCTTATATCATGTTATCACCACATTCATTATCATTAGCCCCTTTTGCTTGTTCATAGTTACTCACCTTTTATTATGTGAATGTTCATTTCATCATTTCATTGCTCATCTCATCATATGCCAATGCACTTGGCCATTTAGTGTATTTACACTCATACTTAACCCTTCTAGGGTTCATCATTTCATTTCATACGTCTTAGGATCACTTACTTTTGAACGTATGTTAGACTTATGAGTCTATACACACAAGCCATGAGGCTTCATTCGTAGTTCATTAAGTAATTCTTACATTCCTAAGATTATGTAGTACAAGACTTATGTATCTTGTAGTTATGCCAAGATCTTGAATTTGATCTAAGTAGGTGGCATTATTCTTGGATGATTTGTTCACGTATGACTTATGTATCAAACGGAAGTTTGGGCAAGGAATCCCAATTGAATCAATTGAATGTCATTTACATTATTAATTGATTTTATTCTAATAGTCATAACATTTTAACTCTATGTCAAATCACGATGTTTACATTGAAGGGTTACTTGTCTATTTAAAACTTTCCTTGCATTGGCCGATGGGTTGT
This sequence comes from Solanum lycopersicoides, assembly GCA_022817965.1. NCBI lineage: Eukaryota > Viridiplantae > Streptophyta > Magnoliopsida > Solanales > Solanaceae > Solanum > Solanum lycopersicoides. Next base: position 25,403 of record JAJJBR010001225.1, read on the forward strand.
GGGTTCAAGCCCCCACAACCCCATTTTCGTTTTTCTTTTATTAGTTTCGGCCTATAGGAGACTTTGGGACCCGAGGTCGAGTCCCCTCAGCCATACTACAATTCTCCTTTATTTTCCTTTCCCTTCCATTCGCTTAAGGCTGAGAGGTTGTGGGTTCGAACCGCCACAACCTCTTTATTTTATTCTCCTTTTTGAAAGTTGACTTATTTGAGTTGACTATGAGGTTGTGGGGTCGAATCCCCACAGCCTCATTTCATTTTTTTTTATTTTTACTCCTCTCATCCGCATAGAGGTCGTGGGTTCGAATCCCATGCCTCTCAAAATTTTTCTTTATTTTTCCTTTTACTTAGTTTCTAACCGAGAGGGTGTGGGTTCGAATCCCACCCCTCTCATTTCTTATTTTCTTTTTCTTCACACTTAGTTCCCAGCCAAGGCAGGTTCGAATCCCCCTCACCACACGATTTTTCTTCTTCTTTATTTATATTTTTTTTTTATTTTTAAAGGGGTGAGGTCTCGGGTTCGACCCTCAATGACCTCACCTATTTTCCTTATTTTTATTGGCATTCTAACCATCTTAATTTGGCAGCATATATCAACAAAAATGCTGGAAATTCAAAGTAATTTCTTTACTCATTTTTATCTCCTTTTGTTAGTAAATTCGTAGGACAATACATAGTTCGTTTGGTATGTTCTTTACCACAATTTTTCACAACTTCTTAACCAAGAGGCTTACTCCTCAATTCAGCCACACTTCATGTAACATGAACATCACATTTTACTTCAATTAGTGTACATAAAAACAACAAACAAAACATTAACAAAATTAAGCCCTTAGGCCGAGACCCAACATGCCATACACATTTTGTTTTTCTTAATTCGAACACACACATGGTTGTATTTTCGTGAATTTACGTACATCCAATACATTAACATTCAGCACAAACATCACATAATCCTAAGTCTACCAGCATTCATACCAACCTACATTCGTTGGGAGCTAATGACAGGGACATGCAATAGGGGAATCAACCTTAGTTTTGGAGCCGAATATACTGAGTCCTAGGGGTCTCTTGGGAAAGGGACCAAGAGTAAGAAGACCCATACCTTGTTTTCTTGTTAAATGTCCAGAATGCTGCCCAAGAAACTCCTCCACAAATCAGTCCAAACGCCCACACTCACACCTCACCCGACTAGTGTAGTATGTTCTGCTTAACGTTATCGGATTGCTTCCTCTTTGTGTTTCTATCTTTCAAGTTCTTGATGAACTTTTGACTTTACTTTATTTTCCTTTTGCTGATTGTTTTCTCACGTTTTCAGCCAAGAAAGAAAAGAGTGAAAGAGAGAGAAATCGTTCAAAGAGAGTGGGGAAATGGGAGTAGAAGTCTAGAATAAGTAGGACTTTGTGGGTTGAATTAGTCAACTTATTAATTAATAAAAAATTAATAAAAATCTGATTTCTTTTTCCTAAATCAGCTAATTATTAATATTTATTAAAACTAAATTAACACATAAAATAAAAGCAAGTTAATCTTGCTTCTAGTGGGGTTCGAACCCGGGTGACCCCATTTTGCGAAAATGGGTCACTTCGGGTTGCCCCACCCGAATTTCTTTATTTTTTAACTTAATTAATTAAATAATTAATTACTCAGGGTAATTACAATATTACCCTTGGCCTGGAAAAGACCATTTTACCCTTGGACCCTCAAAACTTAAAATTTGTTCTTTTGAGTCCGGTAAAACTCTTTCGATCAAATCTTCGTTTTCGTTGAGCCTCCATGGTTGGTTCCAACCTTTCCAAGCTCAATTAACTCCCCAAGTTAGTTGGCTTAGTCGTAGTAAGGGTTCTGAGGTCTGGTTCTACGCGCGTATCAATACGTGTGGACCTTGGTCTAATCGCATGCATTCTTGAAAACCTAAGTCTTGATCTATTCATTTTTAGGGTTGTTACATTATCCCCCCTTAGAACATTCGTCCCCGAATGACACTACTACTTCATGTTGTAATGCAAGTCAGGTCGTAATAAAAGCACTATACACAGTCAATCAATAGCACAAATAATGGGGAGGTAAGGAAGCATAGGTTTAAGAGTATAAAGTCTAACCTCAAGAGCTGAACAGGTGAGGTAGGGCCCTCATGTCGGCCTCAGCTTCCCACGTAGCACCCTCAACAAATGATTTCTCCACAATACTTTCATGTGGCAATCTCCTTGTTCCTCATCCGCTTGACCTGTCTGTCTAAGATTTCAACCGGTACTCCTCATAAGACAAGTCTTCATCAACCCCAAACCTTTCAACAGGTAAGATTGATGCTGGATCACCTAGGCACTTCTTCAACATAGATACATGAAAGACTGGATGGACAGAAGCTAACTCTGCGGGCAATGCCAGCTCATAGGCCACCTCACCCACACGCTGTAGGATCTCATATGGCCCAACATATCTCGGACTCAGCTTCCCTTTCTACCAAATCTCATCACCCCTTTCATAGTGATATTTTAAGTAAACCTGGTCACCAACATCAAACTCTAAGGGTCGCTTTCTGTTATCAGCATATGACTTCTGCCGACTGTACGCAGTAGCCAGCCTGTCCCTAATCATTCTGACCTTCTCTAAGGCCTCATGAATGATCTCCGGCCCCAAAATGGATGACTCTCACAACTCGAACCACCCAACTGGAGATCTACACCTCCTACCATACAATGCCTCAAACGGTGCCATCCCAATGCTGGAGTGATAGCATTATTATATGAGAACTCTATCAAAGGCAGATGGTCATCCCAGTTACCTCTGAATCAATCACACACGCCCTCAACATATCCTCCAATGTCTGAATGTGCGCTCTGCCTGCCCATCTGTCGAGGGTGAAAGGCAGTGCTAAGCTTCACCTGCGTGCCCAAGCTCTTCTGGAAAGATCTCCAGAAATGAGAAGTAACTAGTCCTCTGTCTGAATAATAGACAAGGGAATCCCATGCCATCTCACAATCTCATCAATGTAGAGCCTCGCATAATCCTCGGCTCTGTAAGTAGACTACAGGGATAAAGTGGGCAGACTTAGTCAATCTGTCCACAATAACCCATATAGAGTCATGCTG
>JAJJBR010001226.1:0-12511 GCA_022817965.1 Solanum lycopersicoides
GTAAAAATGATGTTTAGTCATTGTTGAATATCGAGTTTCAAAGCGTGAATATCTAATTTTTGCAAATAAGTTCCGTTTCGAGTAAGTATTGTTTCAACATATCGATTACTTATTGAGGAGTCTAAATATAAAATTTTGGATGATTTGATGGCGATTTTAGATTAATCCAGCGCTTGAATTGAAGAAAGAAAACGAAGTCAATCAAAGTTCATATATTGTTATATACAAAAGTATAATGTTGTATATTAAGTTTTTAAAACACTAGTAAATGAAAAATTACCTGAAATGTGGTTTGTGCAAACTGTTAAAATGAAAAGAAAAAAAAAACTAAATGAGCTATATTTTAAAATTATTTTTTGTATACAAAAGCACGAACACAATTTTATTTAACTATAGAATATAACGGTAATCTACAAAATAACTTTTTTAAAAAATATTACTACCATTTATAATAATGATATTTTTTCTCACTTAATCACTTTTAACACATACAATTTTATACATATTACAAAGAATAATTTATTATTAATATATGATGATTATATATTTATCACACATTTTAATACATTTAATACAATGTGTCAATTTCTAACCAAACAACATAATATATTTTTAAAAAAATTTATAATACCTACTTATTACATACATAATTCACTTTTAATACATATTGTAGAATTAACATATTATTGCTATAAATGGTACTCCCCCTGTCCATAATACATGTCTACTTTTGATTTTGACACACATATTAAGAAATAATTGTTGACATAGTGAATTTACCACTTTACCCTATTAATCATGGAGTGAGTGAATTACTTAAGATTTTCAAAAAGTTATACTTTTTTCAAAGTAATTAATTGAGGGTATAATAGGTAAAAATATTTTTGTTTTTTTGATTTGTCAAAATGGACAAGTAATTGAAGACAACTAAAAAAGAAAAAGTGGACAAATAATTATGGACATAGAGAGTACTCCTTCCGTCTATTTTTATTTGTCATGTTGCGCTTTTTGAAAGTCAATTTGACTAGTAATTTTCAAAGTTAAATTATATTACATTAATTCGATACTTTAAACAAAAAATTTAGATATTCAAAAACTATATGAAAAATACTATAAATTACAATTTTTGCATATCAATATGATGAAAAAATATATCTAAAATGTTAGTCAAAGTTCTTATAGTTTGACTCTAAAACAGAAATCATGACAATAATATTGGATGTAGGAAATAATAAATAAAAAATATCGCTTAAATAAGTAGTAATTATTTATTACTCAAGAGATACCGATCTAAGTAATTTTTCTTTTTTTAAAAAGTACAATTAATTAATTTACAAAGACTTTAGTACAATAAAATAAAAAGTCAATGACAAAATTACCCCTACTAATCACCAAATCTTGCGGAAAACTTTAATGATGGTGACCGCAATTCGCAAAGCGCAAATAATCTTTCAGCAGTTCAAAATAATTAGTACTATATATTTTTATTTTCTTAAACCCCAATACGAAGCAGAAAGAAACAAAGAAAAAGAAAGAAATTCGCGTGAAGCATTAACTCAATAGTCTTTTTTTTTTTTTTTGGTCTTTTCCCTCCAAGGTCTCACTACTCTCTCACATAGTACGAAGTGAGAGAGCAGTGGAGAAACAGAAGATTCGAGAAGCATTTACTGAATCGCTACTTCTTCTTCTTCTTCTTCACCTTGCAGCGGAAACCCTAACACAGTTAGCCATTCGTTTTCGTTCATCAAGGTGAGATTTATCTAACTCTGTTTTCTACGTTTTCGCTAACTTCGTCTATATTCACTTTTGTTATGTGCATTGTGCTTTTGTTAGTCTTACGCTGTGTACTGTTTCGATTCTCTTAATTTTTTTTTTCATTTTTGTAAATTGTATGTATTGATTGCTTAAGTTTGCCTATTTTAGTCCACATGCATTTTAGTTTCTCCTTTTCCAGTTTTGGAATAGGTTGTCTCTGCCTCAGTGTCAATTGCATTTATTTTGGCATTTATCATATTTGATTTATTCGAGCAACAGCTAATTCTGTACAGATGAGAAGAAATCACCTAGTGTTTTTGTGTTTGTTGAGAATTGAATCTTTGACATGACTAATGGTGCTCAAGCTCACTTCATTGACCACTAGGCCACACCTTTGATGCTCAATGTTCAAATTTTATAATGTGTTTTTTAAAAAATGAATATTATACATACTCAATCTGTTCCATTGTATAGGGTTATGTTTTTAAAATTGGACACAGTTTGATATACTCCGTCTGTCCATCTTTTACTTGCTGTTTACTTTTACTTGTCCAGTTCGAAAAAAACAAAAGATAATTTACCATTTATGCCTATTTTACCTTAAATATTAAGTACTAATATTTTCTATTCATTTCCCAACGAGTGAGTTGACTTATAATAATTAAGGATGATATAGTAACATTTTCATTTAGTATATTGCTCTTTAAGGGTGTGCCCTGTTTGTAAGTTGCTCTGACACCTCACTTTTGGTGCCGCACCCGTGTCGACACAACATGGGTGTGGGTGTAGGATTCGTGTCCGATTTGGTCAACCGATTTTGGTTACTTTGACCAAAAGATAAATGAGTTTGAAGAGTGTATTTTTTCTTTTGGCCGTTCGCTTCAGCTTTACCATATACTGACACTGTGTCATTGTTATCTATATGCTTTCAAGGTTCAACTCCTAAGTTCTGATCATAAGTTGGTATGCACTATACACTCTACAATGTCCCGTAGGTCCATTATCCTTCGACACTTATACTACTTGGTCATACACTGTAGTCTGAGCATAGTTGATTTGTGATTTTTTCTTTGTTCTCTTTAGAGCATTAAAATATTATTATTATTAGTTTAGAGTATGACAGACATTTTAAATTTACCAGTCTCTCCACTACTTTATCTTCGTTGTAATATCCGGATAGTATTGATATTTTCAGGTTGGAAAGTAGTACGTTGTCAATTACTCAATTCCTTGGTGAAGCTGTTCCAATGCTTATCTCCCCATATGTGCTAAGCATCTTCATGTATTTGGAAGTTATGTGCTTGGTTCTAGTGCTCAGTTTAGAAAGCCTTGATGTTTCGGCTTATTTCTTTCCAGTTTTTCATTATATGTGTCCAATTTGGCTTGTAATATGATCTTTTGACTAAATCTCTTTTTGACTGTACAAGCTATTTGACCATAAATTAATTTTCATACAGTGTACTGCTCTTCATAACAATAAATTTTAACTTGATTTGAATAGAGTGGAATGAGTACATGGATTGATATTATAGCCTACCACAATGAGTTCGGTATTGAGGTTCAGTTGTTTGATTGATATATTTTTCTACAACATTATCCTAGTAGGACAAGAAACTGAAACATGCTTAAAATTTTTGGTAGCTGTGTTCAGATGATGTATCATAGGGGGTATAGAAAGGACTCTGATTTCAGTAGCCTTCATCTTTTGATGTTTTTTTGGCTGACAACTTCTCCTAGGTCAATGTTCGGTTTGAAACATGGAAATTATTGAGGGAAGAGAGAGTTGTTGCACGCCTGTGGAAGAACCGCCACCAGTTATAATGTCAAATGCAGAGCCGGAGAGAGTTGATCAGCCCAAGCGTACTATAATGACGAGGCCTGGGGATGGAACATCTGGACGAGAGATTTCTTTGCTCGCAAACCACCTAAAAGTTTCTATCAAGTGTCCTGATGAAATATTTTACCATTATAGTGTATGATTGCCAATTATTTAGTCCTTCTTCAGTAATCTGGATTCCCATGGCACTCAATCAAATTTTCTGTGTTGTGCTATTACAGGTCTCTATAACTTCAGATGAAAAGAGGGCCGTTAACAGCAAGGTGATTAGAAGAAAAATTATAGATAAACTTCACGAAACATACTCGTCTGAATTTGCTGGGAAGAAATTTGCTTATGATGGAGAGAAGAATTTGTACACAGTGGGACCGCTACCACGCAACAGACTGGAATTCACGGTGGTTGTTGAGGAGTCTAGTGCACGGCAGTATGTCCTTGAAAATTCTTTGAATGTGTAGTTGCAGTTACTTCAAGGCTTCTATAATATACATTAAGCTTATTTTATACTTTGGTTGCAGTGCTAGTGAGAGCCCCTCAGATAATGGAAGCCTCAATCACTCCAGTAAAAGGTCTAAGCATTCTCTACATTCGAAGGCTTTCCTGGTGGAGATCGACTATGCAGCTAAAATACCATTAAGGTCTGTTGATCTTGCCCTTCAAGGAGCTGATTCAGAAAATGTTCAAGATGCATTGAGGGTTCTGGACATTATATTGCGACAACAAGCTGCTAATAGGTAATTACCCTGTTATTCTGGTGACCATCAATCTTTTCCTGAGCCAAACTTATACAGATATTCATGTTGGTCACAGAGGATGCCTCTTGGTTAGACAGTCATTTTTTCATGATGACTCAAGGAACTTCACAGATGTTGGAGGGGGTGTAATGACTTGCAGGGGGTTTCATTCCAGCTTTCGTCCAACTGACGGTGGCTTGACCTTGAACATGGGTATAACAATGGAAATCTGTGTAGCTCTCCTATGATTTTTCTCAATCTTAATGTTGCTTAATTATTGGTTTGTAGATGTGTCTACAACTATGATCCTATCACCTGGACCTGTAATTGATTTTTTGCTTGCTAACCAGAATGTAAAAGAGCCTCGTTATATTGATTGGGCAAGAGTGAGTAATATCTAACTGCATTCTAAAACTCTTCTTTCTTTCAGCTCTATACACTTCATTAACTTGTAATTTTATACAGGCAAAAAGAACGTTGAAGAATCTGAGAGTTAAAGCTAAGCACAACAACAGGGAATTTAAAATTATCGGTTTGACTGACAGACCTTGCAATCAACAGCTGTGAGTATCCATTTGTCTTGTGAATATCTATTGCTACTGCACAGATATGTAACATCTTACTTTGTTGACTGTTTCTTATAGATTTTCTATGAAGGTCAAAAATGGTGGTAGTCCAGATGATGGAGGAGAGACCCTAGAGATAACTGTTTATCAGTATTTCACTAAACATCGTAACATAGAACTTTCATCCTCAGTTTATATGCCATGTCTGGATGTTGGAAAACCAAAACGACCAAACTATCTGCCACTGGAGGTGTGCAGAGTTATTATTGTTTCTGTTTACACTATAGACCCTAGTTCACTTAACCAGCTTCCAAGAGTCAACTTTTATTTTCTTTCCTTAATATTCAGCTGTGTTATTTGGTCTCCCTTCAAAGATACACAAAGGCATTATCATCGGTCCAGAGGGCATCTTTAGTTGAAAAATCAAGGCAGAAGCCTCGTGAAAGAATTAAAGTCATAACAGATGTAAGTTGTTGCACTCTTGATGGTTCTGATCCTTTTAGTTTACGCTTCTGTACCTTACTGGAATTTTGGCAGGCTGTGAGGGACTACAGCTATGACGATGATCCCCTTCTTGTTGCTTGTGGAATCTCAATAGAAAAGCAGTTGATTCAAATGAACGGCAGGGTCCTTGAAGCCCCAAAGGTAGCATCTGCACATTCTTGAATGACAGCGTCCATTAAAATTTTGAATTTCTTTTCTGACTTTACTTTATTATCCTGTAATCTCTAGTTGAAGGTTGGTAACGGCGAAGAGATCACTCCCTGCGACGGCAGGTGGAATTTCAAGAACAAGGTGCATTTAACCACATAACATTACCTTGTAGTATCCTTATAAAAGAAATTACCTTATAGTTTAGGGTGTCAACTGCGAATATAATGAGATGTGATAGTCATCTGTGGTTGTCCTCTATAAATTTGTGGGGATCAACATTTTGAGAACTTGACTATGAAGGAAAGGACGAACGGTGGATATGAATTTGTCCCCATTATTCTCGATCTTTTGGGAAATTGAAGATGGTTTTTATTGTTATTACCTACTGCAGTGAAAATATTATAATGTTTACTGCAGTTTTTGGTTGACTGCAAATTCCACTCTCCCTACCATTTTTACTTGTAGCATCTTTTCAACCCTGCACGAATTGAACGCTGGGCAGTGGTCAACTTCTCTGCCAGTTGTGATACAAGTCACTTTCAAGGGAGCTTATTAGTTGCGCAAGGAGCAAAGGCATTGTATGTAGTGTCACATTTATATCTTTCATTGTGTGCTTTGTTGCTGTGTATTCTGGGCTCAAATACTTTCTTTTCCTGTCTATCAGCATTTTGAGCGCCCACATACGCTCATTGAGGAAGATCCCCAGTATAGGCGAGCTGGGCCTGTAGTTCGAGTAGAACAGATGTTTGAAGAGATAATAGCTAGACTGCCTGGCCATCCTGATTTCCTCCTCTGTGTCTTGCCAGAGCGGAAAAACTCAGAGTTATATGGTAATGTACTATGTTAGTCCTGCTCACGCTGCTTTCAATATCCTATACTAATTTCTCTATTTAATAATGTCATGGACCTTGGAAGAAAAAAAGTTTGACTGACTTGGGAATTGTTACTCAATGTATCTCTCCGTTAAAGATCACTGACCGATATCTAACAAATGTGCTTCTCAAAATTAATGCAAAGGTAATCTTTTGAATCTGCGATCAACAGTTAGGATATTTTCTACTTTCAGTTATTCTGAGTTGCGATAGTTTTTTCTTTTGCTTGTGCTTAAAAGCTTGGAGGGACCAATTCATTGTTGGCTATGGAACATACCTCTCATTTACCGCTTATTAAGGACACTCCAACAATGATCCTGGGAATGGACGTCTCTCATGGATCTCCTGGTCAATCGGATATTCCATCAATTGCTGCGGTGGTTCTTTTTCCAAAGATATTTTCGCTTTTCTTTGTCAATTGCGTTGCAACTGATTTCCTATGCCTTCTTATCATGGTTCTTCCAGGTTGTGGGATCCTTATACTGGCCATTAATATCCAAGTATAGGGCAGTTGTGCGCAGTCAATCTCCAAAGTTGGAAATTATAGAATCCCTATACAAGCCTTTACCAAATGGAGACGATGAAGGAATCATGAGGTGCATCTTTATATCCAATAACATTCAAGTCTTCTATGACAAATTATGTATAGAAGCATTTAAATTTTATACATGTACTTGTGCTGCAGAGAACTACTTCTGGACTTCTATAGGACAAGTAACGGGCATAAGCCAGCTCAAATTATTGTCTTCAGGTACTCCAATATTCATGTTTGAAGTCAAAGTTGCAGATGCTTTTATCCATATGAGTAGTGACATATGTTGCTCGGACTCTCCAAAATGCTCCTGCACCCATGTTGGATCCTTCAAAAATTCACTACTTCTCGAGGATCCAACACACACTCGGGCATTTTTGAAGTTGGAGCAACATAGGTCGTGACAGTTGCTAAGCCAAACAAAAAATTGTTGCTTTAACCCCAAATTTAGCTTTTCTATTTAGGATACATAGGATGCTGCTTCATATGATTGCATAAAATCCTTTTAGTTTGCATGACAGATGTGCCTTGTTGTAAGCATTTTTTGTATTTTTAAATATTAGCAGTAATGTCATGCACACATGGGCAACAAGATGAATAAGTTACTCAGCCTCAAAAAAAGATGAAAAAGTTACATCTTAATATTTCAAAATTCTCATATATGTAATTTTTGTGGACAAGAGAAGTAAGATATAGCTGTATTGGTTTATTCAAGGTGCAGTAAGCCAAGCTGGCATAGGCACCATATTTCAAAAGAAAGTTAATAGGACTGAGTATCATAAAGCACACTATTACAAGGTCAAAGTTGGAACCAATCATTCTGGATAAACTAAAACTAATCCAGAATCTTATAGTTTCTCCCATGAGATGATGTGGGTTGCAGATCAGTGTTCTTAGATGTCATTTTCATATCTTGTCAGTCTTGAAAGCCTTTTGATAGGAAAAATCATCTTCACCTGAGATAGATTGAAAATGTACATCTATGTTCCTAAGCTGTGCAACTTGTTTTGGCAGAATATTGGGAAGTGGGAACACCCTCATCCCCACCCCCCTGAACTTGGCTCTATTTATTCTGTCCACCCTGAACAATTTTTGGTCCTTATTACCACCCCTGAACTTGGTATTTTGATAACTTCAACCTCCTGGATGATCTCAACCCAAGGAAGTCTTGTCATGACCCGTTTTCTAAACAAGCGGTAACTGGTACCTGGTGCCTTACTTGCCGAGCAAATCAGCTTGACAGTTCTAACCTGTACTTTGTTAATTAATATCACATACCCCATGTGCATTTAAAATAAATAACTAAATTTTTGGATCAATACTCTATTCCAATAATTTTTAAACAATCTAAAAATACATTCTGTAAACAACTAGAAATTATTGAAAATGATGCCATGTAATGTGAACAATCATAATCCAACTAAAAACACGTCTATGAAGCCTTATTGGAGTACCAAGGGGAATGCACACGACATAGATTTCCTGGCCAGTGCCAATCCCCAGAACAAATGCTGGATTAATGTTTTTTTTTCTAACTGAAAGAGGAGAAACTCCATGGTCAAGGTGAGAACTCACCAAATCAACTTCTGGAATGAAGCAACCTAGCTCGTAGTCTGCTTGTCTATGAAGCTTGTGTCTACATTGACCTAATTGACATAGGTCAATGCAGGTTTCACAAGAGAACGTCAGCATGCTACTAGCGTTATCAATGAGTCTCAACATTCTCCTCACCATAGTCAAAACAAGACCTTGAATAGAAACATGTGGGTAGTGAAGGGATAAGAGAGGAAACAAGTCATAACTGATCCTAAAGTATCGTACAACAGTGAAGCAGGAAAACATAAAACTTATATCTTAGTTCATTTATTCATTCTTTTCACTTTCTTTAAAGTTGTTTCAGTCGACTAAACTTTTCTTGTACCCAACTGTGACAACTAGTAACCCTTTATATGATTACTGATGTCCCTTTATATGACCACCAATCTTATGTGCCTCGTTATGACAATATTAGCAACCATTTGTACAGCTGTTCATGACTCTTTATTTTTTCTATCAAGTAATAATTTTCACATTGATGGGGTGTAAAAAGTGCCCACCAAAAGGTAGAGAACCTTACAACGGAACATGGTTTTCTGCAAAAACCATCCAATCCTCTATACCTATTGGAACCTCATGGGTGCACCAAAAAGAAATAAGAATAGACTGTTTGTCAAATAAGCAATTTTTTTCTTTACGCTCTCAAAAGATCTCCTATTCCTCTCTGTATACTGTCTATATGAGTGCCAAGCAGCATCCCCTTCTCTGCTTCTTCTCTCCTGTCTTCTAAGGGCCTAACTAACCATCGAGTCTTTCACAGTGCCCGACATTATCGCTCAACTCTAAACCATCTTAGAATTTCTCTCCACAAAGAAGATGCTAACCAATGATGTAATAAAAGGTGGTTAGGTCTTCTCCAGATTCTTTACACATGAAACACCAACTTACAAAAGTGATCTTCTTCCTCAAATCATCTGCCATCAAGATCACCACCCTCATAGCTAACCAAGTGAAGAAACAAACTTTTTGAGGTACCCTGGGGATCCATACCAGACTTTGTGGAAAAGTCGATTCCTCCCTGCATAGTCATAATAGTATCTAACAAGAGTATATGCTCCTAATTTCTACAAGGAAAAGAGGTTGGTTTGGGAAGAAAAAGGATCAGTGAGCAGTCTGATTGAGGGACCATGGGCTCTATGTGGGGATTTCAATGTGGCGAGGGTCACTTCTGAGAATAACTGTAACGGGAGGACAAAGGGCATCAAGGAATTCTCAGATCACAATGAAGACAAGAAGTTAATTGGTCTGCAACCGATGGATGCTACTTACACAGGCGACACCTGGTTCAAAGGGGATCAATAGGAAGCTGCCTCCAGGATTTATAGGATCCAAATTTCAGAAGAATGGGATGCTAACTTCAATGATATTTAAAACAAATACCCCTCCAAAGATTGAGTTCTTACCACATTCCATTATCTTTGTTGGATGGATCTTGGCTGAGAAATAAGAACTATTTCAATTTTCAAGTTTGAAAATTGGTGGCTGAGAAAAAAGAGGTTTTATTGACACAGTTAATGGTTGGTGGGATTCTTTCACTTCCATCGGAAGACTTGCCCATGTCTTAGCATCCAAACTCAAAGCTGTGAAAATTAAGCTAAAGGAACGGAGGAAAGGCGATTCTGGGTATCTGAGTAACCAGAGGAAAAAACTACTTAAACAGATGGCAGTAATAGATGCAAATAGGGAAAATTAAATTCTCACAAGAGTAAGAGATAAGAAAGAAGGTAGGGATCATGTTAAAGTATGATAATTTGTTCAAGAGGGAAGAAAGCCTGTGCAGACAGAAAATAAGAGCCTTATGGCTAAAGGAAGGAGACAAGAACACAAATTTTTCACAAGATGACCAATGCACATAGAATATATAACAACATAGACTAACTCATGGTACAAGGGGAAGTCACTCAAGAGCCACACCGAGTTGACAGGGAAATCATTGAATACTATAAAGAAATTGTACACTAAAACAATTGAAAAGAATCCTTCCTTGCCATGATGCCTCCACATGCTCTCTGAAAATTCTGAAAATGGGTTCAAAATCCTCATCCACCCTTCTGCAATCTCCCTTTAGGGAAACCGCAGGCCATTTCAACACACCTTTGCACGAAGGTGACTTTTGCTTCCTAGCTTCTAGGGAGAAGTAGGAGTTTCTTTCTCTAAACATCTCTCACAGCCCTAATTCTGAAACCTAGTCAACAACAACTATGTATCAGGTCATGTTGTGTCTCATTGTTAGTGACCCTTTGAATAGTTACGTGTAACCCTTTGTAGGGTTGCTATTCAGGCTATGCCATATGACAATATTAGTAACCCTTTATACGGTTACCATTTATTTAAGTTTGCATCAAAATTTCAACATTTTAACTTTATCATAGTCCTAACATAAGAGAGGGTACATTATGGCTTTCAGCACTATGAAAGAGAAGTACACAATTGTGGAGGCTCACACTCGTTGCATGATACAGGGATGGGTGAGATTTTCAGAAGACCCCTAAATGATTGGGAAATACCATGGGTAGTAGATTTTCTAAAACTAATAGGAAACTTCCCGGGCATTAATACAGACTCAGACAAACTCATTTGGAGGCACCACAATGATGGAATTTTCACTGTTAACAGGGTATACAAAAGGGAACTGAGTGTTGCTAGAGGCAGGTCAACTGGACCTTGGAATACTATATGGAAAAGTGTGGCTCCTAATAAAGTGAAATGTTTCACTTGGCTAGTAGCTAGGAAAGCATGCTTGACACATGAGACACAGCAAAAAAGGGGGTCCATCATAGCATCTAGATGCCTCTTCTGCAAGGAGGCACTAGAAACCAATAAACAACTTTTCATGCATTGCAAAGTAACGACACAAGTTTGGGCTATGTTCACTGCCATTGCTGGAATCAACTGGATCATGCCTGAACATATTGCAGACTTGCTTAGCTGTTGGATCAGAAGAGGAGGAAGCAAAAGCCAAAAAATATGGTGGAGGACAGTCCCAGCCTGCATCTGGTGGACCATTTGGAAGGAGAGGAACCAGAGGATCTTTGAAGGAAAAGAATCCTCTATTTTGAAGATTAAGTGGAAAGTTATTACTTCACTTGGTTTTTGGTGTAAAGAACAGAGTATAGAAGAGGAAATCCAACTAATGGATTTTATAGGCTTTTTGTAAGTATCTCTCTTTTCTTTTTTGTAAACTTTTTGGAGGTGGCCAGCATAGCCTTAATGCTGAAGGAATACAATTTACCAATTTCAAAAAAAAAGAAGAAGAGATTTTCCCTTCTCAGTCCCGTTTTTAGGGGAACTAGGCACTATTTTAGGGCTGGGCAATGTTAGCACAAACTACTCATACACAAATAGGTATACACAACCTTAATATTCACTAGACAGATAAGCAAACAAAGAAAGACAGAGAGCACTGGATAAACTTATTCAATGATAAACAATGTGAGCTCACTTGTTCCAATTAAACTCACACTAACATTTTAGATACATTAATCAACACTTTATGGTAATGACTTCACAAGGAAAGAACTTAAGTTAGAACAAGTCGTAACTCACCTCAAGTTTCTTCCTTCCTAGCAAGGTTAACTACTACACGTGCCAACCACAATTCACAACCCAATCTACATCAAATACTGTAATCAGTATCAATCTTAATCTCAAGGAAATTCAATTCTACCAATTCAACTTTTGGCAAAAAATTCTAATGAGCTTATGCCCCTTTCTAGTTCTAATCCCGATTCGACAAAGGTAAAAGTATCTCCTTCAAGCCGCTACTGAAATGATATAGAACATTTAGTATTTTTATCATGTCGGTTAGCTACTGCTTAAAGCAATACGTTTGCTTCCTCTAAGCCACCAATTCTCCTTCTCGTTGCTAACAAATCAATGTAAAGCTCTTAACACCTTTTGGTCTTCTATTGTTATTAAATAAACATTCCAAAGTTACCAACTTTGAACTCTGTTGGCGATTTGCT
>JAJJBR010001227.1:0-18956 GCA_022817965.1 Solanum lycopersicoides
AAAAAAAAAAAAAAAAGGATTTTATAAAAAAGCAAAAGCGTCTCTCAATGGAATATTGCTCAAGAACAGTCGGAGGACGAGATAGAGTTATCAGTGTGTCTTAGTTGTTGCTAGGGTTTATATTTTTCTTGTTAATTGTGTAAGATCTATTCCTAAATTATAAAGGAATTAGATCGTTTAAAGTTCTTGTTGAGCTATTCGATTCTTAGCTAGAGTTAGCTATTTCGAGTTGTTAAAGTCTAAATCAACTAGAGTTAGTTGGTTTAGTGGGCAGTAGAGTTATTGCTTAATTTTTTGTTTGTAGTAGAGTTGTTACTGAAAGAGTTGGTTTTTGGTTCTTGTGGAATCAAACTAAATGGAAGATGAATTAACATGAATATTTGGTAGGAAGATAATTAGTACAAAATAAAAGTCAAAGATTGTATCTTGGTAGGTGAAATTTAGGCAAACCATAAAATGGTTTCATATTCTTAACCTTGACAATTTTGACACATAGTGATGTCATGGATGACATCAATAGGATGAATTTATTCCTATAAATAGGTAGCTCTTAATTCATTTTCATATCATCCTCTCACTTGCCTTCTCACCTTCTAAGGCATTTGTGTTCTCTCTCTTGTAGTATTTCACTTGTATTCTTTGTAGAGTGAAATAAATATTGGTGCAGTTGTTCTTTGGTGGACGTAGGATCATTTTGATCCGAACCACGTTAAATATTGTTGTTCTTCCTTGTTCTTTAGTTTCACGTTTCCGCTAACAATTGGTATCAGAGCCAAGGTTCTGTCTGAGTATGCTCTGTGGTTGCAGCACAGTCTGAACTTCCACATCAGAAAAGGATTACTTTGGTTTTCTGTAGTTCCAAATACATTGTAGTAGAAAGGAAGAACAAGTAAAAAAAAAATGAGTTCCATGAAGTTTGAAATTGATAGATTTAGTGGGCGCAACAACTTCAATATCTGGAAAATCCAGATGATAGCGTTACTGCGGAGGGAAGGTTCAATCCATGCTATTGACGGAAAGTACCCCGATAAGATATCGGATTCCGACAAGGAAAAGATTGAAGGAGATGCATTGAGTGCAATCCAACTGTCCCTTGCACCTAACGTACTTTGTGAAGTGAGTACAAGTACCGAAGAGACGGCCAAAGAGTTATGGGAAAAGCTGGAAGGGCTTTACCAGGACCAGTCAGTGACAACAAGGATGTTTTACAACGGCGTCTTCATACATTTAAGATGGATTCAGGTACTTTGTTGCAAGACCATCTAGATGCGTTCAATAAACTTGTGATGGACTTACAAACTGCTGGAATTAAAAAGGACGAGGAGACGCTTGCATGTTCTTTGCTATTTTCATTGACTTCAAAATATCGTGATATTGAGAATTCAATGATGTATAGCAAACAACCTATTAAACTTGAGCAAGTGCGGCAAGCACTAAACTCTTGTGATGTGCGGATGCATTTTGAAGGAGACAAAAGTGACGAAGCTAGTGGACTCTTTGTAAGAGGTCGTACTAGCCAACAGGGAAGGAGAAATCGAAGTACAGATCAAAGTCTCGTGTGAACAAAAAGAATGCGGAATGTTGGGGCTGTCACAAGAAGGGGCACTTTGAACGAGATTGCCCTATGTCGAAGTCCAAAGAAAAGGCGAGCGCATCCATTGTTGAGCAAGTACATGATAATGATGATGATTATGTACTAACAACATCATGCAATAGTGGAGTCTATGACAACAAATGGGTCTTAGACTCTGGTTGTACTCTGCATATGACATTCCGAAAAGATTGGTTCAGCAGCTATGAAACAAGCAGAGGAACTGTATTAATGGGCAATAATGCAACTTGTAAAATAGTTGGCATTGGTTCAGTTCATGTTCGCTGCCATGATGGAATCGTGAGGACTATTACAGAAGTCCGTCATGTTCCTGATCTAAAGAAGAATTTGATCTCCCTGGGTACTTTAGATAAACAAGGCTATAAGTACATGAGTGAAGGAGGAACTATGAAAGTGACTAAAGGGTCTTTAGTCATGTTGAAGGCCAAGCTGGAGGATGGCCTCTACACACTTGCGGGAAGCACCATTATTGGCTCTGTAAATGCATCTACAGTGCAGTTATCTAATGATGACAAGGCAAAATTATGGCACATGAGACTAGGCCATATGAGCGCACGAGGATTGGAGATGTTGAGCAACCGCAACCTTTTGAATGGTGAGAAGATCAGCACACTTGAATTTTGTGAGCACTGCGTCTTAGGGAAGCAGAAAAAGGTCAGCTTCAGCACTGGCAAGCACAAGACGGGAGGGGTGCTAGACTACATCCATTCAGATTTATGGGGTCCCTCTAAGCTTCCATCGAAGGGAGGAAAGAGGTATCTTCTCACATTCATTGATGATTTTTCACGAAAGGTTTGGGTGCGTTTCCTGAAGACAAAAGGTGATGCTTTTGAAGCATTTAAAGAGTGGAAGATTTTGGTTGAAAATCAAATGGAGAGGAAAATCAAGTATCTTCGCACGGACAATGGCTTGGAGTTTTGCAGTGAAGAGTTCAATGATTTCTGCAAGGTTCATGGGATCGCAAGGCATAAGACGGTCAGGCACACACCACAGCAGAATGGAGTTGCCGAGAGAATGAACAGAACTCTTCTTGAGAAGGCTCGTTGTATGCTCTTACAAGCTAAGATGTCCAAAGTATTTTGGGCTGAAGCAGTTCATACTGCTTCTCATATTGTCAATCGGTCTCCAGCATCAGCGATTGACTTTAAGACTCCGAATGAGGTCTGGTCAGGTGAACCCTCTAACTATTCATACTTGCGAGTATTTGGGTGTCCAGCTTATTATCATGTTAATGAAGGTAAGCTTGAACCAAGGGCTAAAAAGGCCATATTCGTAGGGTATGTAGATGGAGTAAAAGGGTACAAACTATGGTGTTTGTCTTTACTCAAATTTGTAGTTAGTAGAGATGTTACCTTTGATGAATCCTCTATACTTGATCCTCGTAAAGTTTCTGTGGAGTTATCTAGAAATGAGAACAACGAGCAGGTGGAGCTACCGGTGGAGCTTACCAAGGAACGGGATCAAGAGACTCAAATTGATGAGTCAAAAGATGCAGATCTTGAAGAACTTGCTTCCAATGAACCATACACAATTGCGAAGGGAAGGGACAAAAGGCAGATACGGAAATCGGAACGTCTTATAGAGCAAGAAAATCTGATTGCACATGCGTTCGTAGCTGCAGAAGAAGAGATTAAGGATCTCGAGCCCTCTTCGTATGTTGAAGCAACTTCTTGCAAAGATGCTGCACAATGGCAGTTAGCCATGATGGAAGAGATGGAGTCTCTTCACAAAAATGAGACATGGGTCTTAGTTAAAAGGCCAAAGGGGATGAGGACAGTTGGATGCAAATGGGTCTACAGAAAGAAAGAAGGTATTCCAGAAGTGGAAGATGCTAGGTTCAAGGCGAGATTGGTTGCAAAGGGTTTCAGTCAGAAGGAGGGAATTGACTACAATGAGATCTTTTCTCCAGTCGTGAAACATAGCTCAATTCGCGTGCTACTAGCATTGGTTGCACAATTTGATTTAGAGCTTCAACAGCTTGATGTCAAAACTGCTTTCTTACATGGTGATCTAGAAGAGACAATCTATATGGATCAGCCTGAAGGTTTCCTAGCTGAAGGAAAAGAAGACCATGTATGCCAACTGAAGAAGTCTTTGTATGGTTTGAAGCAATCCCCTAGACAGTGGTACAAGAGGTTTGATGCATTCATGACTACACATGGATTTTCGAGGAGTGCATTTGATAGTTGTGTGTATCACAAGAAGATGTCTGGTAACTCTATGATTTATCTATTGTTGTATGTTGATGATATGCTTATTGCTGCTAACAACATCACAGAGATAAATATTTTGAAGAAACTGTTGAGCAAGGAATTTGACATGAAGGATCTAGGAGTTGCAAAGAAAATCCTTGAATGGAAATTTCAAGAGAAAATGGTGTTGTACATCTTTCTCAGAAGAGGTACATCGGAAAAGTTCTTGAAAGATTCAATATGCATATGAGCAAGCCTGTAAGTACACCGTTAGCTTCTCATTTCAAGCTTTCAGAGTTACAAATGCCTCAATCTATGGATGAGGTGGAGCATATGTCAAAGGTTCCTTATGCGAGTGCAGTTGGTAGCATTATGTATGCTATGGTATGCACACGTCCAGATATTGCCCAATCTGTAAGTGTGGTAAGCAAGTACATGGCAAATCCAGGAAAAAGGCACTGGGAAGCTGTCAAGTGGATATTGAGATATCTCAAAGGAGCTCCTGATGTTGGCCTAACCTTCCGAAAAAGTGAAGGTATTTCAATTCTCGGTTATGTAGATTCTGACTATGCAGGGGATCTTGATCGAAGGAGGTCCACAACTGGATACATCTTTACTCTCGTCGGTAGTGCCGTTAGTTGGAAATCAACTTTACAGTCGATTGTCGCTTTGTCTACAACAGAGGCAGAATATATGACAGCAACGGAGGCAGTGAAAGAAGCTATCTGGTTGAAAGGTTTGGTGGCAGAATTGAGTTCAGTTCAGCTTGAATCAATTCTAAAATGTGATAGTCAAAGTGCTATTCATTTGATTAAAAATCAAAGATTTCATGAGCGCACCAAACACATTGATGTCAGATTTCATTTTATTCGAGATGTCGTAGAAAAAGGAGCTATCAAGGTTGAGAAGGTTATCACAGACGATAACGCTGCAGACATGTTGACCAAAATAGTTCCGCTTGCCAAGTTTGCACACTGCAAGGACTTGGCGGGAGTATGCATCAATTGATGCAACTCTAAGAGAACAACTGCTAGGTGGAGCTGGTATGTTCAACAAAGGTTTGATTCTTCTTGTTTCTTACAAGGGATTGCCCAGTAAGCTTAGAAGTTTTGGCCGGAGTTGTTTATACGCATGCTTGGAACACAAACCAAGATGGAGATTGAAAGAGTTGGTTTTGGTTCTTGTGGAATCAAACTAAATGGAAGATGAATTAACATGAATATTTGGTAGGAAGATAATTAGTACAAAATAAAAGTCAAAGATTGTATCTTGGTAGGTGAAATTTAGGCAAACCATAAAATGGTTTCATATTCTTAACCTTGACAATTTTGACACATAGTGATGTCATGGATGACATCAATAGGATGAATTTATTCCTATAAATAGGTAGCTCTTAATTCATTTTCAAATCATTCTCTCACTTGCCTTCTCACCTTCTAAGGCATTTGTGTTCTCTCTCTTGTAGTATTTCACTTGTATTCTTTGTAAAGTGAAATAAATATTGGTGCAGTTGTTCTTTGGTGGACGTAGGATCATTTTGATCCGAACCACGTTAAATATTGTTGTTCTTCCTTGTTCTTTAGTTTCACGTTTCCGCTACCAGTTACAATAGAGGAGAAGGGAATAAAATTTTTTAATTCCTAGGTTATAAGGGTTTATAATATGAAGTTGTGCTTTGTTTTGAGTGAAATGGAGTTTGGGTGAAATCTTTTGAGATAGGTCGTGGTTTTCTCCTCCCTTGAGCAAAGAGATTTTCACGTATAATTATTGTGTTTGTTTTACCTTGAGTCATTTACTTTTTGATCTTTATGTCAAGGAACCTAGTCTATTGATTATTAGTGGACGCATTTTATTATTATGTATATGTTCTTTGTACATATTTCTCTCGTATATGATGCATATATCTTTTATATTCATAAAAATATGTATGATATATATATATATATATATATATATATATATATATATATATATATATATATATATATATATATATATATACATGGTATATCTTGTCAAATTGATTATTTTTTATGTCAATTTCAACTTTGAATTTTAACTCTAAATCAATCGCGTAAAGACTGTTAGGCTTATCGCTAGTAAATAGAATTATCGTTCGTAGATATTTATTAAAGTTTACATATACAAATTGGACAAGTAGATGCAAAAATTATCAGTTCAAGGACATAATTACGTGAATACACGAGTTTGAACTTTGGGTTTAAGTATTACAGGATATTATACTAAATGTGTCAAAGATGTGTTTGAATTTGGAATTCTCTTTTCCTAATTACATGATTAAAGTGTTTGAAAATATTAAATTACCACTAATCATTTTGGAATTCAGTATAACCACTTAGAATAATAAAGAGGGAAACGATTAAATTTTGGGAAATTTTCCCACGTACTAGTCTAAATAAATCAACTTTCTTCTCCATACAACTTTTGGTCAAATATAGTCTTTATTTTTTCTTTTTTTTGCCCTCAATTATACTCTAATTCTAAAATTATTTAAATTATAGTAAAAAGTTAATTAATGTATAATTTATGTTGGACTAAGATTCTTAAATTGATTTATTTTGAAAAGTGATTTTTTAAAAGAGGGTTTTGGTGAGAAACAATTTGTAGCGTTTTTTCAGAACCAATCATTTTTTAAAAAGCTTTTTAAGTAATAATTAGTGTTTGACTAATCTTAATTAAGGATTTTATAAGAGTAATTTGTAAAAAAAATTTTAGGGTATTTTTTTTTAGCTTCTGCTACTATCTAAAAACACTTTTATTTCTTTTAAAATTTAGCCGTACAACTCACTTTCTTTAAAATAAACACTTTTATCAAAAAAATAAATAAATAAATATTTTTACCTCTAGAAACTTGACCAAACAAACTATTTATAGAAAAATTTTGCATTTTGTACTGGAGTCCTTGTTTGTGGTAAAGATCGATACAAACATATTTAGGAAAAGTTTGGAGAAAATTTGAAAATTAGTGATTGATCATATAATTTTTGGTAAACATCCCAAGTTCTCAAGTTATAGGAAAAATTAAAATTTGGGCCAAATTTTAGTATTAAGGTGTAACGATCGGGTTTCGTCATTATAGAAAAGTCAACGGGAAAAAATTTGGGGTCGAAAAATATTTTGGTAATAACTTAATTTTTTTTTATCTGGTCAGATTTGGACGAAATCGAAGTCTTGGAGGTGCGGAAAATTTGGTAACAATCGGGTGAAACATTTATGGGTTTGATTGCATGAGTAGTTAGATAACTCGTTAAGGAATCCGTTCGACTTTACGAAATTGAATTCGGGCTTATAGAACTCCAGGAAATGATCTTAGCGTGAAATGTATTTTCTGAGTCGTGGTTAAGAGGTGTGTTGTGAAACGGATCTTGAAATTCTTGAGATAACTCTCTGTCTCGAGAATCCCGCCTTGGTGGGCGTTTCTGCCGCTTTGGTGGGGGGCCGCCGTGGTGGGATGGGCACCGCTATGACGGGCGAGACTTAATGTCGTTAATATACACCTAAACGATCTTATTTGATACTTTTCTATTTTTAGAGCTAAGAAAGTGAACCCCAGGCGACTCCTACTCGTTTTTCACCATTCTTGAGGTTAAAGGTAAGCTTTTCACTCCTGGAATTTATTTTTCTATCCGTAGAACGTAATAGAATGGATTAATATTAATGGGGAAGGATTTTTACAGATTCTATGGTGAAAACAACCCTAAATTGGGTCGTGGGATCATAGGTATGATCCAGGGTTCATGGAACTGTTAGAAATTCGAGTAATTAGTGAGTGTGTATTGATTCCCGTATCGTATTTATTGTTTGTAGACCTAGAACAAGTGGAACACATACGGAAAGGGAAGGATCAAGATTCTTCGGGTTTCAAAATTTTTTCGAGATAGGTGATGATTGTGATTTTATGATGATGTGATGTATTCTTGTTATTGCTTCATTATGAATGCATGTATGTATGCGAATGTTGCATTGTTGAATTCACACTTGTTGAAAATGAGATAGATGAATGATTATATGTCATGAATCACTGTTGATTGTATGACTTGAAAGTACACTTGTGTTTGTTATTGTAATGTGTTGATGGATCGAATTATCATATTCCGACATAACTATGGGATCGTATGCCACGTTCCGGTGGACTAATAGTTTGGGTTTGAATTCCATGAGAGGACCAACTACTTGTGATAAATGTGTATTGTTGAAGCATGTGATATTTAATGTTGTATATGTTCGATATATTGCATGGTTATATAGTTGTATTAACTTATTTGTGTTGCACTTAGTGCGATAGTCGCGTGATCTTACCAGTGCACGGTGGTTGTGTACTGATACTGCACTTGGTCTTTATTTTGTTGAGTATAGGACACTTTCGGTGGCTATTGACAGAACTCGCTTAGAAGATTTGTGATAGTTGCCTTTGAATTCAGGGATAAGCTAGCATCTTTTGGACTGCTTTGGATTCTCTTTGGGCTACGTCCACAATCCGGACTTAGACTAGTTCTTATATGTGTTTATGATAGTTGGGGTTATGAATATTCTTATTTTAGACTTGGTTATCTTTTAGTAGTTTGGTACATTGACTTTCAGGTTCTAGGGTGTTTACTTTCGCGTTTGTTTAGTTAATTCTTTAGAATCCTTGTTGAAGTTTATGTTAACTTCTTATTTAGCTATTTAACTTGCTTCCGTAATTGAAATGCTTTAGTTATTGTTTTAGTTCCTTTGGTTGGGTTTAGTGGTTCTCCCACCAGAGATTTAGTGTGGTGTCAATCACGACGGTCTGGATCATGACATTAGAATTTTTTAGAAATTATTCCAAACTTTTATCTTTTATAAAACACTCATCATTTATAGACTAATTGTATTCCTAGTTTGTTGTACAAAATTTATATCGCTATATGCTTATTTTACAGAATTTTTGTCCGAACTTACTCTTCGAAGTCACTTTCAATTACAAGAGCTAGTAATAATAGTTTTTCGTATACAAATCAATGATTTCCTTTTCATTTTTTTTTTTTAAATTCATCTTAATTATGTTTGTTGTCATGGCTTTTTACGGAACATTTTATTATAAATAATAATATAAACTTATTGATATTTGAAATAATTTTTAGAACTTTTGGTATAAATCATATTTTTTGAAAGTTAAATATTTCTCCTAAAATTGATGGTGAAACGTATGTTGAAACTTCACTCAAAAATGATTTGCCAAAAATATTTAGAAATTTATGATCAAACATATACTGAAACTTTACTAAAAAATGACTTGGCAAAAAATATTTAAAAATATATGGCGGAACGTTAACTTACTAATTAGAAAAAGTATATGAGTCAGGCAAAACTTGAACGAAGAACCATTAAAATTACTCTACTACTAGTTTACCTGATTTTCTAGTACATGGAACTCCAAACACTGCACATAAACTTTGATATTTTAAGACAAAAAATCTAGTTGTGATGATAGATCTTTGAGCCTCGTTGGATGGGTTAATAACTTATAAGTCAAAAATCTTTAGTGTTTAAACTATTATTTTGTTTTTATATATTTAAAAACACTTAATCTTTTATTTCATCCAAACACCATAAAAATATTAAAATTATTTTAACTTAAGAATTACCAGCAAAATAGTCAATTCAAAAAAACATGTTTTTTTTCATTCTATGTTCGATTCTTAAATCAAACCACGATTAATTAAAATTCAAGCATTATAAGACTCATTTAAGAAAAATACTTTTCATAATAGAAACTTTTTACACCTAAGCCAAGACTTAAATTCAAGATCTCATAGTAAGGGTGGAAGGATCCTTCATCCTATCACAACTTGTTTAAGAGTCTCACATTAAATTAAAAAAGTGGTAAAAATATAATATCATATAAGAGTCTCACATTGAATAATTCTCACCTCTTAGAATGAATTAGTTAGGTCTGAATTATATTATTTATACATGGTTAAAATAATTTTGTATATATATATATATAGAGTAGATGTTGAATCTCCTTCGACCATTTCATGTGTCTATTTTTACAAATCTTGAACCCCCTTACTGAAAATCCTGGCTCCACCTCTGATTACACAACCCTTGTTGGTTTCATATATCTTTAGTCACTACAAGAAAATTGTAAATTACATGGAAATTTTTCTGGGAATTAGTATAAAAATTTGTAGGAAAGTAAGTTTCATGTTAATTTTCATACTAATTCTCAGAAAAATCCCCATATAACTCACAGTTTTTTTTATAGTGAGTTACTCACCTTCTGTAGACAATACTTTGATAAACAATAAGAATAAATAACATTATATTATCATTTATTAAGTTTTATGTTTAGTTAAATAATAGAATGAAAAGAAACAGTGACACCCTTTGGTTAAAAAATAAAATACAGTACTAACTTTTTTGTAAATATAATATAAAATTTTTATTTTTATTTGTCACGATTCAAACTGTCGTGATTGACACCCACAATAATCACCAGTGAGATAACCACTACTATAACCCAAACTAAGCAACTAAATCGAAACTGAGACAATTAAGTTACGAAAGCAAGTTAATTAACTAAACAAATGCGGAATCAAACCTAGAACCTGAAAGTCAATATACCAAAACTCTAACAACAACAAATCTAAGAACAAGGAGTATAACTCCGAAACTAAATAACACCTTAAACCAATGGTCTGAGTCCGAAAATAGAATACTTAAACAAAGAGAACTCAAGGCAGCGCGGAAGAACTAGCTCACCCTTGAATTCGAAACGGTCACTGAGCTTCTAAACAAGGTTTGTCAATAGCCACCAGAAGATGACATGTACTCAACAAAAATAAGAACAAGTGCAGTATCAGTACACAACCACAATGTACTGGTAGAATCACACGGGTATCCCGATAAGTGAAACACATGTAAGTAACCATAACATTATAAAACGGCAATATACCAAACATAAACAATATCATCATCATTCACATCAACGAACAGTTCCACAATTCTCAACAATTTACAATTAAATCATTTTAGAGCAACAAATAGTCTTTCAATATCAATCATCATTAGATATGAATGTAATCATCACGAGTAGATACACAAGACAATTCAATAGTCCTCTCATGGAACCCACACCCAAACTATTAGCTTGTCGGAACGTGGCAATCCGATTCCATTTTTATGTTGAAACGTGGAAACCGATCCCATAGTTATGCCAAAATGTGGTAATCCGATCCAATATTTATGTCGAAACATGGCAATCCGATCCAAGTTAGCTTGCCGGAACGTGGCAATCCGATTCCCCATTCACACATCACGATCACAATCACAAGTACATCATCAAGATTATACAACAAGAGGTGATTCATGGCATACAATTATTCAATTATCCTCATTTACGATTAGGGTGATCAATGATGCAATATTTTCATATATACATGCATTATAACGAAGCAATTACAAACATATATTACACCAACATAAAATCACAATCATCACCTACCTCAAATCCAAGCTTGAATCCCATAAGGCACTTGAATCTTCCCTTTCCGGATTCTTTCTGCTTGTTCTAGGTCTATAACAATTAATATACGCAAGAATCAACAATCAAGGGTCTAACTATTTGGATTATAATAAAATCAACAACCCTAGACCAACCTAAGATCCTAATACCCAAATTAGGGTTTTTTTTCCACCATAGTTCTTAGATTAAAACTCTTCTCCAATGATAATAACTCAAGAAAATAGATTCTACGGATCGAAAAACGAATTCGTGGTGTTAAAATCTGACCTTTAGCCTCAAGAATGGTGAAAAAATGTCAAATAGGGTCGCCTCCTTACCCTTAAAGTCGAAAAATATCAAATATGCTCGTTTAGGGGTTTATCAGCGACTTTAAGTCATGTCTGGCCCGCTATAGCGGACCCATCCCACTCCAGCGCTCAGAATCCCTCTCTAGCGGCCTCGACGGAGACAAAATGTACCCATTCACGAACATTTTTGGGAGTTTTACTCGCCCGAATTCGATCAGTAAGTGGTATGGGTCCTTATTGTCTTAGTTATTCACTCATGTAATCAAAATCATAATTAGGTCTCTAATTCATCATCAGATTTTCCTACACCTTAATGACTCCAATTTCATCCAAATCTAGACTAGGGTAGGAATTCCAAGTTACTACCAACAAGTATTCTGACTCCAATTCTTTCTTCAATGACTTTTCCATAACGAAGAAATCAGATCGTTACATTATGTATATATATTATATGATAAATTTTCTTTATTTTTTTCTACATGTCTAATATTTTATTTTGACTCATCAAAATCTTATTCCACCATTGAGTCAGATTGTTGGAGTATAACATTCATAGAGGTGGATGCAACATAGTTTTAAAAGGTTCAACTGAATATTGCAATTTCATATATATAAAATATAATTTCATATATGAAAATTTAATATTTTTGAATCCGACTTATATACATCTTTTTTTTAAAAAAAAGGGAAAATGTGGACTTTAAGAAAAGGTTACAACTTACAAGTAAGACTAATTAAAATATTTGAAAGAAATCAGCCATGTACGTCGTGCACGAGGGGAACACCGTGAGCCTGAAGGTTTCTATTAGTGACTAGATATGAAAAAGGTAGTTAACGGTCCAATATTACAGTCTTAATCATATTTATACGTTATTAATTATATTCTTAAATATAAACTAATTTTTAATATTTTCACTTAAGTAAATTAAAGAGTACTAATGGGTATTACAATTTGAAATTTTATTTTTTAAAATGGTTTCTTAATTTTCCTAAAATTAAGTGGTGGTTTTATTATTTTCAAAATTAATAAATAGCCAAGTGATGAAAAGGTTTTGAAACTTAGTTTTCAAATTGAGCCATAACAATTAGAATTCAAGTTGAGAACTATATCACGCTGTTGATGCTCGGAGCTTAATCCATACTGTTGAGGATCCTTAGCAAGTTCCTGCTGCTGCGAAAAAATGAAGTTACCATACGTAGAAAACAAATCAAGAATAAAATTCCTTAGTTTTTTAAGATTTGTTATTTATGATATTTATTTAACTATATTTAATTAAGATTTGTTAGTTAAGCAGATCTTTTAGTCCTAACTTAATTTGGTTTAGTCTTATAAATTGGAGCGCTTTATTAAATATTTTAATGCAGAGAAATAGATGAGTTTTAGGGTTATTGAATAAAGCTTCTACCCTTCTTTCTTTTTAGAATGATAATTTTGTTTTCTATATAACCACTGTTAGGCTTTCACTTATACATAATTATTATTTTGAGTAAATTTTTTCCCCATAGATATATTGGTCTCAAATTAATAAAATGTCAGTCATTTGTTATAATACAATACATTAGTTTTTGTTCTAAAACATCTTATTAGTAGATAATAAATTTTAAATATTTTAATTTAAAGTTCTAAAATATCAAAGAATGGTCTATTCTATATCTTTAATAAAAAATTTAATAAATTAAATACAAAATTTACATCGTTTCTGATGTCGTAACTTTATATAAGACAATATTAATTCCTTTGATACTTTGTGTAACATAAATATTTTGTTAAGTAGAAACGAATTAGATTTACAAAAAAATGTCATCGGTCGTCCACTTTATGTCCCTTCTATATAATACTAGATATGAAAAGACATGTTAATTTGAATTTATACGTAATCAATCATATTCTTAAATAATGAATCAGTTTTCAACATTTTCATATAAATACAATAAATTAAAGAATATTAATGGGCATTACACTTTGAAAGTATTTTTTAATTTTTTTTTATAAAATTTTAAAATAAATTATAACTTACATGAGTTATCACGACTAATATTAAAAGAGTACGTAATCTAACATTCATTCTAACATTATGTTAGACACACATATTGAATTAAATAACAAACGTATGTTGGCTATAAAATATGTCATCTCCTTAAATTCAACTCACATAAAAAAAAAAAATAGGTGAACCTCAAGCATGTTCCAATTGGGTAGATGTAGATGACTAAATGAGATGACATATTTTATGTGGTTAATCTAACTATCTAATTAACGTTTGCTACCACATGCACGTAGATTATTTTCAAAATTTGAAAAAAAAATGTATCATGGATATACTATATCATGTGAAAGAATTGGTTTTGGTTCTTGTGGAATCAAACTAAATGTAAGATGAATTAACATGAATATTTGGTAGGAAGATAACTAGTACAAAATAAAAGTCAAGATAGTATCTTGGTAGGTGAAAGTTAGGCAAACCATAAAATGGTTTCATATCTTAACCTTGACAATTTTGACACATAGTGATGTCATGGATGACAGCAATAGGATGAATTTATTCCTATAAATAGGTAGCTCTTAATTCATTTTCATATCATCCTCTCACTTGATTTCTCACCTTCAAAGGCATTTGTGTTCTCTCTCTTGTAGTATTTCACTTGTATTCTTTCTAGAGTGAAATAAATATTGGTGCAGTTGTTCTTTGGTGGACGTAGGATCATTTTGATCCGAACCACGTTAAATATTGTTGTTCTTCCTTATTCTTTAATTTCACGTTTTCGCTAACAATTGGTATCAGAGCCAAGGTTTTGTCTGAGTATGCTCTGTGGTTGCAACACAGTCTGAACTTCCACATCAGAAAAGGATTACTTTGGTTTTCTGTAGTTCCAAATACATTGTAGTAGAAAAGGAAGAACAAGTAAAAAAAAAATGAGTTCCATGAAGTTTGAAATTGATAGATTTAGTGGGCGCAACAACTTCAATATCTGGAAAATCCAGATGATAGCGTTACTGCGGAGGGAAGGTTCAATCCATGCTATTGACGGAAAGTACCCCGATAAGATATCGGATTCCGACAAGGAAAAGATTGAAGGAGATGCATTGAGTGCAATCCAACTGTCCCTTGCACCTAACGTACTTTGTGAAGTGAGTACAAGTACCGAAGAGACGGCCAAAGAGTTATGGGAAAAGCTGGAAGGGCTTTACCAAGACCAGTCAATGACAACAAGGATGTTGTTACAACGGCGTATTCATACATTTAAGATGGATTCAGGTACTTTGTTGCAAGACCATCTAGATGCGTTCAATAAACTTGTGATGGACTTACAAATTGCTGGAATTAAAAAGACGAGGAGACGCTTGCATGTTCTTTGCTATTTTCATTGACTTCAAAATATCGTGATATTGAGAATTCAATGATGTGCAAACAACCTATTAAACTTGAGCAAGTGCGGCAAGCACTAAACTCTTGTGATGTGCGGATGCATTTTGAAGGAGACAAAAGTGACGAAGCTAGTGGACTCTTTGTAAGAGGTCGTACTAGCCAACATGGAAGGAGCAAATTGAAGTACAGATCAAAGTCTCATGTGAACAAAAAGAATGCGGAATGTTGGGGCTGTCACAAGAAGGGGCACTTTGAACGAGATTGCCCTATGTCGAAGTCCAAAGAAAAGGCGAGCGCATCCATTGTTGAGCAAGTACATGATAATGATGATGATTATGTACTAACAACATCATGCAATAGTAGAGTTTATGACAACAAATGGGTCTTAGACTCTGATTGTACTCTGCATATGACATTCCGAAAAGATTGGTTCAGCAGCTATGGAACAAGTAGAGGAACTGTATTAATGGGCAATAATGCAACTTGTAAAATAGTTGGCATTGGTTCAGTTCATGTTCGCTGCCATGATGGAATCGTGAGGACTATTACAGAAGTCCGTCATGTTCCTGATCTAAAGAAGAATTTGATCTCCCTGGGTACTTTAGATAAACAGAGGTATAAGTACATGAGTGAAGGAGGAACTATGAAAGTGACTAAAGGGTCTTTAGTCATGTTGAAGGCCAAGCTGGAGGATGGCCTCTACACACTTGCGGGAAGCACCATTATTGGCTCTGTAAATGCATCTATAGTGCAGTTATCTAATGATGACAAGGAAAAATTATGGCACATGAGACTAAGCCATATGAGCGCACGAGGATTGGAGATGTTGAGCAACCGCAACCTTTTGAATGGAGAGAAGATCAGCACACTTGAATTTTGTGAGCACTGCGTCTTAGGGAAGCAGAAAAAGGTCAGCTTCAGCACTGACAAGCACAAGACGGGAGGGGTGCTAGACTACATCCATTCATATTTATGGGGTCCCTCTAAGCTTCCATCGAAGGGAGGAAAGAGGTATCTTCTCACATTCATTGATGATTTTTCACGAAAGGTTTGGGTGCGCTTCCTGAAGACAAAA
Source organism: Solanum lycopersicoides (assembly GCA_022817965.1). NCBI lineage: Eukaryota > Viridiplantae > Streptophyta > Magnoliopsida > Solanales > Solanaceae > Solanum > Solanum lycopersicoides. The sequence goes on from JAJJBR010001227.1 coordinate 16,048, forward strand.
GGTGATGCTTTTGAAGCATTTAAAGAGTGGAAGATTTTGGTTGAAAATCAAATGGAGAGGAAAATCAAGTATCTTCGCACGGACAATGGCTTGGAGTTTTGCAGTGAAGAGTTCAATGATTTCTGCAAGGTTCATGGGACGCAAGCATAAGACGGTCAGGAACACCACATCAGAATGGAGTTGCCGAGAGAATGAACAAAACTCTTCTTGAGAAGGCTCGTTGTATGCTTTTACAAGCTAAGATGTCCAAAGTATTTTGGGCTGAAGCAGTTCATACTGCTTCTCATATTGTCAATCGGTCTCCAGCATCAGCGATTGACTTTAAGACTCCGAATGAGGTCTGGTCAGGTGAACCCTCTAACTATTCATACTTGCGAATATTTGGGTGTCCAACTTATTATCATGTTAATGAAGGTAAGCTTGAACCAAGGGCTAAAAAGGCCATATTCGTAGGGTATGTAGATGGAGTAAAAGGGTACAAACTATGGTGTTTGTCTTTACTCAAATTTGTAGTTAGTAGAGATGTTACCTTTGATGAATCCTCTATACTTGATCCTCGTAAAGTTTCTGTGGAGTTATCTAGAAACGAGAACAACGAGCAGGTGAAGCTACCGGTGGAGCTTACCAAGGAACGGGATCAAGAGACTCAAATTCATGAGTCAAAAGATGCAGATCTTGAAGAACTTGCTTCCAATAAACCATACACAATTGCGAAGGGAAGGGACAAAAGGCAGATACGGAAACCGGAACGTCTTATAGAGCAAGAAAATCTGATTGCACATGCGTTCGTAGCTGCAGAAGAAGAGATTAAGGATCTCGAGCCCTCTTCGTATGTTGAAGCAACTTCTTGCAAAGATGCTGCACAATGGCAGTTAGCCATGATGGAAGAGATGGAGTCTCTTCACAAAAATGATACATGGGTCTTAGTTAAAAGGCCAAAGGGGATGAGGACAGTTGGATGCAAATGGGTCTACAGAAAGAAAGAAGGTATTTCAGAAGTGGAAGCTGATAGGTTCAAGGCGAGATTGGTTGCAAAGGGTTTCAGTCAGAAGGAGGGAATTGACTACAATGAGATCTTTTCTCCAGTCGTGAAACATAGCTCAATTCGCGTGCTACTAGCATTGGTTGCACAATTTGATTTAGAGCTTCAACAGCTTGATGTCAAAACTGCTTTCTTACATGGTGATCTAGAAGAGACAATCTATATGGATCAGCCTGAAGGTTTCCTAGCTGAAGGAAAAGAAGACCATGTATGCCAACTGAAGAAGTCTTTGTATGGTTTGAAGCAATCCCCTAGACAGTGGTACAAGAGGTTTGATGCATTCATGACTACACATGGATTTTCGAGGAGTGCATTTGATAGTTGTGTGTATCACAAGAAGATGTCTGGTAACTCTATGATTTATCTATTGTTGTATGTTGATGATATGCTTATTGCTGCTAACAACATCACAGAGATAAATATTTTGAAGAAACTGTTGAGCAAGGAATTTGACATGAAGGATCTAGGAGTTGCAAAGAAAATCCTTGGAATGGAAATTTCAAGAGAAAATGGTGTTGTACATCTTTCTCAGAAGAGGTACATCGAAAAGTTCTTGAAAGATTCAATATGCATATGAGCAAGCCTGTAAGTACACCGTTAGCTTCTCATTTCAAGCTTTCAGAGTTACAAATGCCTCAATCTATGGATGAGGTGGAGCATATGTCAAAGGTTCCTTATGCGAGTGCAGTTGGTAGCATTATGTATGCTATGGTATGCACACGTCCAGATATTGCCAATCTGTAAGTGTGGTAAGCAAGTACATGGCAAATCCAGGAAAAAGGCACTGGGAAGCTGTCAAGTGGATATTGAGATATCTCAAAGGAGCTCCTGATGTTGGCCTAACCTTCGGAAAAGTGAAGGTATTTCAATTCTCGGTTATGTAGATTCTGACTATGCAGGGGATCTTGATCGAAGGAGGTCCACAACTGGATACATCTTTACTCTCGTTGGCAGTGCCGTTAGTTGGAAATCGACTTTACAGTCGATTGTCGCTTTGTCTACAACAGAAGCAGAATATATGGCAGCAACGGAGGCAGTGAAAGAAGCTATCTGGTTGAAAGGTTTGGTGGCAGAATTGAGTTCAGTTCAGCTTAATCAATTCTAAAATGTGATAGTCAAAGTGCTATTCATTTGATTAAAAATCAAAGATTTCATGAGCGCACCAAACACATTGATGTCAGATTTCATTTTATTCGAGATGTCGTAGAAAGGAGCTATCAAGGTTGAGAAGGTTATCACAGACGATAACGCTGCAGACATGTTGACCAAAATAGTCCCGCTTGCCAAGTTTGCACACTGCAAGGACTTGGCGGGAGTATGCATCAATTGATGCAACTCTAAGAGAACAACTGCTAGGTGGAGCTGGTATGTTCAACAAAGGTTTGATTCTTCTTGTTTCTTACAATGGGATTGCCAGTAAGCTTAGAAGTTTTGGCCGGAGTTGTTTATACGCATGCTTGGAACACAACCAAGGTGGAGATTGAAAGAGTTGGTTTTGGTTCTTGTGGAATCAAACTAAATGGAAGATGAATTAATGAATATTTGGTAGGAAGATAATTAGTACAAAATAAAGTCAAGATTGTATCTTGGTAGGTGAAAGTTAGGCAAACCATAAATGGTTTCATATCTTAACCTTGACAATTTTGACACATAGTGATGTCATGGATGACATCAATAGGATGAATTTATTCCTATAAATAGGTAGCTCTTAATTCATTTTCAAATCATCCTCTCACTTGCCTTCTCACCTTCTAAGGCATTTGTGTTCTCTCTTTGTAGTATTTCACTTGTATTCTTTGTAGAGTGAAATAATATTGGTGCAGTTGTTCTTTGATGGACGTAGGATCATTTTGATCCGAACCACATA
>JAJJBR010001228.1:0-22794 GCA_022817965.1 Solanum lycopersicoides
TGGAGGAAAGGTATGACCAAACAAATGGTTGTAAGCTATATCAACTCCAAAAAGAGATAAATGATCTTGTGCAAGGCACCTTGGATATCACTGGTTATTATACGAGGATGAAGAAACTCTGGAAAGAAATGAGCACTGTTAATATAAGTTCTCAATGCAATTGTGTGTGCACCTGTGGTGGAAAGGTGAAGTTAGTCAAGGCTGAACAGGATAGAAGACTTATCCATTTCCTGATGGGGCTGAATGTAATGTACACTGCCATCAGGGGGAACATTCTCATGATGAGCACACTACCTAACATGGCACAAGCTCTTGCCATATTATCTCAAGAGGAAAAACAAAGAGAAGTGAAGCCTCATAATCATACTGCCTTGGATTCAACCTCTTTGAATGTTTTTGCCTCCTCTTACAACAATGCAGGTACCAAAGGAGGACCCAGAACCACCTATAATTCATCTAGAGAAAATGCAGGAACATCTGGAAGTTCAAGCAACACAAATGTGTTTAGAGGAAACTCTAGTACTAGCAGAGCTTCTCTGTATTGTGATTTCTGCAGAAGAACAGGCCACACAAAAGGCAGATGCTATAAGCTACATGGATATCCACCCAATTTCAAATTCTCAAACGGAAAGAATATTGTCTCTGCATCAAATACATGTATTTTTTAAAAGTGATGGAAGTAAATATGAAGAGGATCCTGGGTTAAAGAGGCAAATTCCATTGAATTTGTCTAAAAATCAGTATGAACAACTGATACGCTCAAACTTACTTCTCAAATAAGAAGTAAAGCGGTCGTATCAAGTAAAGAACCCAACTAATGAGGTTGGGGTCGATCCCACGAGGAAAATAGTTCAGACTTAACTTTATTCTATTATTACTTCTATTTAGCCAATTATTTCCCGAAAACAAATAACTAAAGGTTTTTTTTGATTAACAACTATAATTAACTAATTCTATATAAGTAAATGACAAGTTCAAAGATTGGATTTTTATCAAGTAATTAAAGTAACTAGGGCTTAAGTGTTCCCCATAGGTTCATAACTCGGTAATTCTAACTATAACAATCCCTTCCTAATATCTTGCATGCAAAGTGATAAGTTGTGTATCCCTAAATCCTTGGTCCGGCATCTAGAGAATTTCACCCCGCACCTTGGTCCGGCTACGTGTGTTGCTTTACTAAACCTTACCTTTATCTCATATTAAGCATCATAATCGATATTTGACTAAGTTGTTACTTCGTACCAACCGACACTAGCCTATTAGATAGTATACACTAAATCTACGTTGATAATTCTTTTCCTATTATCTACCTCCTTGGTTCGGCAAGTAGCATTAAGGCGAGTTCTAACGTTGGCCATCCGTTAAAAAGACTTCTAAACGAAAAAATTATCAATACATGCAAGACACTATTCTGGAATTGTTATTTTAGCTAGATTTTACCTTGTTATTTACCCATGATTCCCACAACCCTAGTTATGAAGTTTAGTACCCATGCTAATAATCACACAATTCATATTGATAATATAAGAATTCATGCACTTACATTAATGAGAATAAAGAAAATCCAAAAATTCACTTGAATAATTCACAAAAACACTAACAATCGATTCTGGAAAAGTATGATCCAATACCAAAATCAAGAGTCCAATACTTAAACAAGATAACTAAAAAATATCCAAAAGTCTAACCCCAAAAACGAATTTTTTCGAACTATTTATAATAAACAAAACCTAATAAAAGAGGGAATCTAATTAAGGCAAATCTGTCCAAAACGCGTCTGAGTCGACGAACCTTGTGACGGACCGTCGTGGCCTCCGTCGTTCCATACTTAACACAAATCTTTGCTGCTTTCTTCATCAACTCTTTGTTACCCTCAACGGACAGCCAACACTTAGAATCTTCTTGAAATTGGGTACTGGGACTACTCTCTGACAACCACGACGAATGTGCAGGACGGACCGTCGTGGCTATGACGGTCTGTCGTGAGCTTCCGTAGCCCCACACTTGGTCAGACTTTCCCAACTTCCTTCAGCAGCTATTTTCTTCTCACTACGATGTCACCTACGGACCGTCACAATCACAACGGACCGTCGTGGGCTCCGTAGGTGGTCACTTCTGCAATTTCTGCTCAAATCCTCCGCGTTCTCCTTTGGACAGATTTCCTGCAAATAAAGAGAAACCTACATCAAAAGTCAATACAAAAAGGTTTTAGACACACACTAAACTTAAGGAAAAAGCATTAAAAGTAGCGTGAAACCACGGTACATCAACAACTGCTTAACCTCTTAGGATCACTGCAAGTTGGACATGGAACTGCAAATATTCCAGAAAACATGTTGAGTGGAGTTGTGAACCTTGCAGGTATACTTGTTTGTTATTCCTCTATTACTGAGATAGGTAATCTTTCTTGTAAATGTGCAAAGTTAACTGTTGATTCTTGGATTATAGACTCAGGAGCATCACATCACATGACCTACAATAAATCCAAACTCACAAATATTAGACCACTACCATCTCCCTTCCTTATCAGTTTACAAAATGGTTACAAGGTTAAAGTTACTGAAGTTGGTGATGTTTGTATAAGTCCAATTTTAACATTGCAGAAAGTGCTTTTTGTACCTAGTTTCAAGTTCAATCTAATTTCAGTTCATTGTTTGGTGTTTCAACTCAAAGGTGTGGCAAGTTTTAACAGTGTTTCTTGTTTGTTGCAGGGCCCTTCTCTGAAGAGCCCTCTGGAACTTGTTAGAGCCAATAATGGCTTGTACTTCTTGTGTTCAAAGTGTCACAACTGTTGTCCACCCCCTAATAACATCAAGAAATCTCACAATTCTTCAAATCATAGTCATACAATTTCTTTTTTAGTAAAATTTAATGATGTTTCAGCACCATCATCTATTGTAAAAGAATTTTTTTTTGTCAATAAAGATAGTTGTTCTAGTTTTGATTCTCCATGTCATATTACTGATTGTTCTTCTTTTGTTGTTAAATCTGATAACTATCATAGAGATGAACTCTTGTGGCATGCTAGACTAGGCCATGTACCCTTTGTAAAGATGAGAAGTATCCAAACTATACCTATTCATTTCTCACCTAGACAACCCTTTACTTGTTCCATATGTCCCATGGCTAGGCAAACTAGAATGCCATTTCCAAAAAGTACAACCAACACAACCAAAGTTTTTGAATTGCTCCATGTTGATCTATGGGGACCATACCATATTCCAACTCATGATGGTTATCATTATTTTTTTACCATGGTAGATGACTTCTCTAGATAAACTTGGACACAATTACTAAGGTCTAAAAGTAATGCCCTACAAACAATCAAAGATTTTGTGTCACTTGTGGAAAACCAATTTCAAACCAAATTGAAGATTCCCAGATCTGATAATTGTCTGGAATTCACATCTACAAAAGCCACTCATTTTTTCCAAGAGAAAGGAATAATACACCAAAAGTCTTATCCTTACACACCTCAACAAAATGGTGTAGTTGAAAGAAAACACAAGTACCTTCTTGAAACAATAAGAGCACTCTTATTTCAATTCAAATTGCCCATGCAATACTGGGGAGAGTGTGTACTATAGCAACATACATCATTAATAGGTTGCCTTTCAAAGTTTTACAAAATAGGACACCTTATGAACTATTGTACTATACACACCCTACATATTCTCACCTTAGGAGTTTTAATTGGATATGCTTCTCTACTACTTTGAAAACTCATAAAGATAAGTTTGAACCAAGGGCAACACCACACATTTTTGTTGGATATCCCTTCAATACAAAAGGATACAAGATTTTAGATTTATTCACCAAGAGAGTTCATGTGTCTAGAGATGTTGTTTTTCATGAGTCTGTGTTTCTTTTTGTCCTAGCTCCTGATGGATCTAGTTTTCCTTCAGTTTTGAAACTCTTGGTTCACTCCTCTAACAATTTTGTTTGCATACATAATTCAATTAGCATTTTTTTTTAATGTTGAATCACTGGACATTAACACATTTCATGACTTCAGTACATATCAAGTAATTACTAACAGTGTTGAAAACACAGTCTCACCTACAACTCCTGATATTCAACCTCCCATCAACACATTAATCACCTCACAACCCATACCTGCATCTATATCATCTTGTGATAATGCACCTACCCTTAGAAGAACAACTAGATCACTTCATACCCCTAACTACCTTAAACAGTATGATTACAATTTACCTAGTCTACACTCTTCTTCAAATGCCTCTAGTTCTCACTCTCTCACTTCTTTTATGTCCAACCATGATAGTGTTTACTTCACCTCCTTGTGTTCTGATAGTCAGCAGTTGATTGAAAACATTTCACATGATTGTGAACCTTCTACTTCTGAGGAGGCAGTCTTGCATCCTGCTTGGCAAAAGGCAATGACACAAGAATTTGAAGCATTGTATGCAAACAATACTTGGGAATTGGTTCCTTTACCCCAAGGCAAGAATGCAATTGATTGTAAATGGGTGTACAAAATCAAACATAAGGCAAATAGTAGTGTGGAAAGGTTCAAGGCCAGGCTGGTTATTAAAGGGTATACTCAGCAGGCTGGCATCGATTATAATAAAACTTTCTCTCCTGTGGTGAAGATGACTACTGTTAGGACTCTCCTTACCTTGGCTTTCAAGAGGGGGTGGAGTTTGTATCAACTAGATGTCAATAATGCTTTCCTTCATGGTGATTTAAATGAAGAAGTGTATATGAAATTGTTGTAGGGTCTTGCTGTGGATAGTCCAAATGTGGTGTGCAAGTTAAGAAAGTCATTTAAAACAGGCTAGCAGGCAATGGTATGACAAATTGGCTAGCAGTCTTTGTTCAAAAGGATACACACATTCAGATAGTGATTACTCATTATTTCATAAAAGGAAGGGAAGTTCTTTGGTGTTGTTGCCATTTATGTAGATGATGTAATTCTAACTGGAACTGATCATGAGGAAATCAACTCTTTGAAATCCTTTTTGCATGATCAGTTCAAAATAAAAGATCTTGGTAAACTGTACTACTTCCTGGGGTTAGAAATTTTATACAGACTTGATGATGTACTTATTTCACAAAAGAAGTTTACTACTGATCTGATAAAGGAATTTTACTCTTTGAACTGTGAGGTTGCCCGCATCACCTCTTAATTACACTGAGAAATTGAGGGCCACTGATGGGAAGCTACTCCAGATCCCACTCATTACAGGAAGTTAGTAGGGAAACTAATCTTTCTTACAAATACCAAAATGGATATAGCTTACAGTGTACAACACCTCAGTCAATTCATGCAAACACCCAGGGAGCTACATTTGCAGGCAGCTTATTATGTTCTTAGGTACCTAAGACAAGATCCTACAATGGGAATCTTCATCTCAAACAATCCTGACCTTACTGTCACTGCATATTGTGACTCAGAATAGGCTGCTTGTCCTGATTCAAGAAAGTCAGTTAGTGGTTATTTGGTGCTTATAGGTGACAGTCCTATTAGCTGGAAATCTAAGAAACAAGCCATAGTTTCATTGTCCTATGCAGAAGCAGAATATAGAGCTGTGAGGCAAGTAGTAGGTGAATTGGTGTGGGTTGAAAGGTTGCTGAATGAGTTGTCTGTACAATGCTCCTTACTGATACAGGTCTCTTGTGACAGCCAAGCTGCAGTTCACATTGCCAAGGATCCAGTGTTTCATGAAACGACCAAACATATAGAGATCGATTGCCATTTTGTAAGGGATAAGCTTCAACAGGGCTTGATCACACTTCATCACATTTGCACAGACTCCCAACTGGCAGACATTTTCACCAAGGCTCTAACTGGAGTTAAGCATGCTACGTTGTTAAACAAGTTGTTTGTAAACTCACTTACCTCCAACTTGAAGGGGGGTGATAAGAATATAAGTTAATTATTACTGTAGCTTCACAAAATTAGTTATTACTGTACATTGTTAGTTAGAGTTAGTTACAGAAGTTTGTTAGCTAGCTAGCTTTTAGTTTATGTATCTATATATACAGATTCTCATGTAATAGTTAGTACTCAATACACATTAAATCAAAACAGATTTTTCTCCAGAATCTTCTTCTTCTTCTTCTCCCTTCTTCATATGAGCTCAAAGCTCATCAATGGAGGAACTCAATTGTGTGATCATAGACTATTGATTTTCTCAGTATTGAAAAAATTTGACAAATGGCCAGTGAATAATCGGGTAGTTCATTGTTGAGTCTTTCCTCGTGCTTGGCTTATTTCTCTGCTATAAATTTTCAAAGATTTCGCCTCATTTTTCAGACACTAAAAAACTCTTCATCTCATCAATATTTTTCAAAAGTAAAAATAAGTATTGTGTGATATGTTTCGTTTGTTGAGTGCCTCAACTTTTAAAATTTGCAGAATAGTGTTACATATTGAGAGAGAAACACAATCTTTTATTGGACTTGGAACTTAATTACTATTCTAAACTTTTATATTTTGTTTACATTTTCAGTATAATTTTAAACACTGGTAATAACATGGAACGGAGTGATAACATGCTTTAAATTTTCATTTTTCTCTCAACTAAACTAGCACTCCCTAACATGAATGATATGACATGTCAAAGATTACAATATTTTTAGTAAATATTGAAGTAACATAACTTTAGGACAAAAACAAAAAACACATATAGTGTGTGCTTAATTCAAGTGGTGTAATTGACAAAAAGTTGACACAATTTTCTTTCTCAAGACCTTTTTGCTTTGCTTATTGGACGATGAAGGTCAAGGGGAAGAGATCCAGGTATTCGTGTTTCACGGTTAAAGCCTCTCAGACATACATATCCTGCAATACTTAAGAAAAGTGAATTCAGTTACATATGTAATATACGAAAATTACATTGTTTAGCTACGTTAAAATTTTTGTTTTATTTACATATAGACAATGTAAGATCTTAATTATTTGCATACTACTGTATTATAAATGTTATACACAAGATCATGTCTCTTAGTATATGATCTACATTTTCTGTTTTTAGTTAAATTTGTTTGTAAGTACCATTAGTTCTAATAAGAATGTTGGATAATACTGAAAAAGATATTAACATTTATCAAGGTGGAAATTGTGGCAAATAATTGATGCAATTATATATGAAAGAACTCAGTTCATATACCTCTCCAAAAGCAATTATGTACTTCTTTTGTGGACATCCCTAAATTCACAAAAGACACTTTATCAGTGGCGGAGTTAAGGAATTTGAGTAACGGCGTGCAAACTTTCTTCTCAGTTGTGTTAAGGGTGTGCAAAATTAAATATACCACATAATTTGTCGGAGTAGGGCATGCACCGGACCACCCTTCACCTAAGGTGGCTCCGCCCATGTACTTTATAATATAGAATTATCCAATTTATGGCATTTTCGACTATTTAATTAAACAGATATTGTGTCTTTACCCCTAAATATTGCTCTGATGGAGGTGCCACAGTATAGGATCTTTCTTGGAAAATTCCATATCCGTGCCCTTGGAACTTCAATTGGTTGTTGAGTGGACTCTTCATCTGCAAAAACCTGCGTAAATCACATTATTAGTATTTCTCGAACAAAGACTTAGATGTGAAATGGTTGCATGATTGAATACATTAGCATGAAATGAAGAATAGAAAGTAAAATTTACCTCATTTACTTGGAAGTATGTTCCATTGAGTGGAAATATTCCCTTCATTTGCTGTTCGACACAGAATCTGAAGATGATCTTATGAGTTAATTTCTACTGGATAAATAACTATCCAAATAAATTAGAATGTGAAAAGTTTTACAAACACGAGATATCCAGGAGAAATCATTTAGTCCTAAAAAAAATTCTCACCAAAAGTGTCCCACTAACAGTCTCAATATTGTTTCATGTGCCTACATTTGATGCATTGATCTTGTTTTGAGTTTCATCGCAATTACAGGATTCACACTTCTCTTTTGTATGTTCTTTTGAAGCTGCATTTCATGTACGATACAGAATTGTGAGTTCACTGTGATTATCCTGCATAGACCACATTTTTGTGCTCTTTTTTTTTTTTTACAGAAATTTAGTCCATTCAAGTATATAACTTTTTGGAAAGCAATGACCTGGTGTCCTAATAGCAAGTAGATATGGGCAAGGATCTTCCGGTTCTCGTTTCTCTAGCTGCATTTATAAGCTTTAGTCAACTTCATCAAATCAAAAGACATGATAAATAAAATCATTTCATTCATGTTGGTAACATAACTTATCCTTTCTAACAGAGGATGTGAATCTGGAAGTTCATAGCTGCAACGCATAGTAAAAAGAACTGTTAATGAACAGTTATTTAAGCACTTAACCATTTTCTTCGGTATCTTCTGGAATGTGCACCCCCTTTATTGCATGAAACTTCTTACAAAGATTATTTTTTCTTATATCCATTTTTCAGCTGATAAATCCAAATTCTTACACATTCAAAATTAAAGATGCATCTCTTGTCCTCTTGGAAGTGGTTGAATAGGTAGCCAACCCAGTCGCACGAGTACTCGTCCTACATTTGTATCAACCTAATGAAATAATGAGTGTTAGTGATAACGCTCATAGACCACATTAAAACGTTTTTACGATATAAACTTACTGGGAAGGCTTGGTGTTGGAGAGTTAGCAACCATATGCATCTCACACTTTTCACTCCGAAACCATAAATGCTCAGTAAGTACTCCCGGCAAGAAACAGGTTTCTCAATCAACTACACTTTCAAATCTCAGTTAACTTATGTGTTTCCTATCTCACCAACTATCTAAATTTTTCGAATTCATACAAAAAGAAAGTGCAGACATTACTTAGCCTTTTCTGGTTCAACTTCTCGTAGCCACTTTAGATCCATTGTTCCAGGATCAGGCGGTTGATAAAATTCCGCATGTAGTGAGCAGTTAGTTTATTACAATGCTGATTGTGGTCAAACAGATCATCAGATTAAGGATTCTCCTATGTGGGAAGTAGAATGGAAAAAGGGAAGAGCCGAAAAAGAGAAGAAAGAACTTCTCAACAAAAAGAAAAACAAAGAAAAGGAACAAGCAATGTATGCAGCTTGGGGAACAGGTTCGGACATGTATGACGAAAATGATGAGGACCTCGCTTTGATGGCCATAGAAGAATCAAAAACTGAACCTGAATCAGACTCTGAAGGAATGAAGGTAAATCTTTTTTATTTAAAAGATAAACTATTAAAGTTCTCTAAGAAAAAGTTATCCTTCTTATTATTCACTTCCATTGATACAATTCAAGAACTAGTTAAAACCAAGAATGGATTGCTTGCTTCCATGACTAGTTTATAATTTGAGTATATTGATCTTGAAAAAGTTAATTCTGATCTCAAGAAAGAAAATCAGTTCCTAAAGGAACAGATACAACAACTTGATTCCTGCACTTTGGCTCTCAAATCTGAAATTTTAAAACGAAGTGTTACTGGGAATGAAAAAGAAAAAATTAGTGGTAACCAAATTAGATGTGACCAAGATCTAATGAGGTTAAACAGTGAACTATCTTCTGAAAGGGAAAATTCTAGGAGAATGAATCTTGAATTGTCTAGGATAAAAACTGATCTGGAAAGAGTTAATAAATGGACAAAATCTTCTATGATAGTAACACATCTAGGTAAAAATACTCGGAACATAAGAACTGGAATAAGGTATGAACAACATATGATTAGAAATTCTTTGTTATGTATTATTTCTGATAACTCAGGCCACTCTAAGGAAAATTATCCGAAATACAAAGTTACTGCAGAAAAAAATAAAGCAAGAGAAACTTATAAAACTGTTCAAAGGAACAAGTATACTCAAAGTAAAAATAATCTGCCCAAGTGGGCTCATAGAGATCTTATTCATCCTTTTTATCAATACAAAGGATCCAAGCTAGTCTGGATTCCTAAATCTAACCTTTGAATTTGCAGGAAAGGTGAGAGAAAGCAGGCAACATTCACCAATTAAACATGTTGCTTTAGATGCATGATTGAAACTAGAAGAAATTTCTCTCACTTGAGAAAAAAAAAGAATGGATGAATAATATTGACTGAAAAAAAGGGTTGACAAAAAAAAAAAAAAAAAGACTGAAATAAGCATGTGATGGAAATAGGTCCAACCTATGCAGTATCTAACAGTTATGCGCACTCAGATGATCAATCAATCAAAAATATGATCAGCCAAGGAAAACACTTTCAAAAGAAACAATTTGGAACTTGGAGATGTTTAAAGTCACATGAGTATCCCTCAATGGCTAATGAACATTGTGCATACTGCCCTCTAATCTTGAATTATATGCTCAGTTTTGTACATTAAGTTGTATGTCTCTATACCACTTTTATAGTCATGCTACTCATGCACTGTAACATTGTATTTGCATCTGGCACGGGAGAGAGACTTAGTAAAATTGAAGCAAAATTCAGCATTATCCAGAGATCTAAAGTATGTACACTACAATTATTCATGATTAAATATAAAGTCAATGCACTTGAACCTATTTCTTCCACTTGTCCCAAAAGATATTCATGCCCTAAATACTACCAAACAAATACCTTCTTAAAAGCCTTATCCCAAAGTGATGGTCTATGGTTGAGATGAATTTGGTGGAGGACGCCTCAACTTTGGTGCCTTATAAAATATAGATTGAGAAAGTAGAGTGTGCTGGTTCTTAGGGGGAATCATTAGTATTGGGTAAAGTCTTGGAGGATTTACCTTGTGAGGGAAATATTTTGGGGATTCTACACTTGAACAAAGTTCACTTGTTAGGCTCAACTTGGGTGCATCTAGTGAGGGGGAATCGATGGGAGACCCATCTGTCGAACCTAGTTCTTCTATTGGGAACCATATAAACTGGGATTTCAAATTGATGTCAAAAAGTATTATAGTTGGTGCTGCACCTGATAGTACACGTACAGGGAACAGATTGAGAGAACATGTTCCTTTACAAATGATATTCAAGAAAATTTGTTCCTCTTAGTGACTCTATTGAAATTAAAGATGAGTGAACTATTGTTTCTGCAGATGGTACATTATTGATTGAACAAGTTCCTTAAAAGTGATATAAAAAGAAAAAAAAGATTGAGCGTGCATAGACACCAAGGCTACCTTTGAAATTGAGAAGGCTGCTAATTTTGTTAATCCAAAAGATATTTTTGCTGCTGAAAAATGACTTTTATTTATCTTCTTATATTTTGATATTACCCCAGCCACTCTAGCCTTTGACTTTCAATTCTTTTTCTCATCACAAGTGCTTGATTCTATGTTTAATTTTGATTACATTTGTGGTGTATATGTTTTTGATTAATGCTAACGTTGGGTTGAGTTTCATGTTCATGTCTATCTCCTATGTTTATGCAAGTGCTTTGCTATAACTAATTGAGTTCTTGATTTTTAAGTGTTTGTGTAAGTGATAGCCTCAATGGTCATGAGTATCGTTTTTGCTTTTATGTTGGTGTTCACCAGTGGTTGATTGTGTTTTATTCAAGTTTTTATGATGTCAAAAGGGGCAAGTGTGCATACATTACACATTATGCGATGTTTGTCATCATCAAATAGGGGGAATTTGTTCAGTATACATGCACATGTTTATTTTGAAGATTGACAAAGCTGCATAATGGAGCAAACCTAATTCGAAGATGCCAAAGCTTACTGGAAGAAGAATTAGGATGCTGACTTAAAGTAGGAAAACTACACCCTAATTGGATAAGGAAAGAAGCATAAGTTTATAGTTATTTATGGCAAATACTACTTCCTACTTGTTTAAGGAAAACGTGTTTGAGGCGGCAAGAAGCGTAAGGTTTTTTGCGGCAAAGACAAATAAGAATAAAAAGTCAAAGTTGAGTTTAACAAGGATTTGATGCGGCAAAGTTAAAGTTGAAGATGCGGCGAAGACGACTTCCGCACAAGGTAGGAATCCTACGCGTAAGCTTCTAAGTTTCATGAGAAAAAAGAAGCAGAGCACAAGTAGGATTTCTAGTTGAAATAGGTTTTGGATTCAAGTCCAAATCTATAAATAGGGGGATAGATTCGCTTAAGAAAATGTGCACTTACATAGAGAGAAAATCAAAACACTATCAAAAAAGTTTGAAAGAGTTTTGATATTAACTTAGGGAGTGTTGCAAGTTAAGTGAGAGTTGTAAGTTTATATTCAAGAGTCTTGTTTAGAATCTGAGTTTTGTGAGTAGGAGTTGTTCGACAAGTTGTAGAACTTGAAGAACATTAGAAGATACAAAACCGGAGGGTTTTGTGTCTTTGGGTAGCTAGAAATTAGAGTTTATAATTTCTTAGCTAGGAATTAGAGTTTATAATTCCTCAAGGAATTAGAGTTTATAATTCCTTAGATTACATAGCTTTGTAATCGTTGTATTGTTTGAAGTTTATAAATAATACAAAGTGTTGCTCGAATTATTTATCGTTAAAGTTTCAAACAAACAGAAACACGTTGTCTGTACGTATTCCTTTGAAGAATTCAGGAGGGTAGAATTCCAACAAGTTCCTTGCATACAATCTTCAATACCTCAATAAGTTGTCTGCTATATTTTGAGACAGGAAAACCCCAGCCACAGAATCTACAATTGAACCTTTCCACTGTGAGAACTGTCTATTACTTGTCAATATATAATCTGCCCCCAGTTGTATCTTCGTGAAAACACCGACTAAACATATTCTCTTTACATTATAATGAAAGAACATGAAATGTTTGCTCATCGTTATCTTACTCATGCTGATAAAGAAGTACTCCAATTGCAGATACCATTCTTTAATATCTACACAACATACATTTATCTGGTTCTCATCATGTTTTATTTATAGGGAACACTTAAAGTCGTAAAGATTACAATAAAAGACTTATTTTTAAATCTCACTAAGAGAAATTGCCCACTGAAATATCAAGTGATGCATAAATAGGAATTTTGACGATTTTCTGGATGTATTCTTGTGCTAGGTGTACTTCACAAAGTTTGTAGTAGTTTTTCTGCTTGCATTTGGCCTGCTAGAGTGATCTTTCAATAATGCTCTAGAGTTTTCTAGTGGCAATACTGTGGCTACACTTTATGGACATATGCTAGTTTGTCGAATTTCTATGATATTTCTGTATCCTTGAATTGGTGGAGTTACATATATGCTATTGTTTTCATTTATACTACATACATTTGTAACTTTCAGAGTTACATACAAGAAAATAATTAGATCGCAGTTTGATACTTAGTTTAATGAAGGAAAGAGTCATAGAAAATCTTAATTAAAATACAATAATAAAATGATACCTTGAATAAGATGCATGCGAGAAATGAATGATATCACCCGTCCATGGAACCATGTTCTCTCTATTTCCCATCTTTCATCACACTTTTCAGATTTGCAGCCTTCGTGTTCAGATTTTTCCATCAGAAATTTCCATTCCCATATCGTCTCCTCATCAAGGATTACTTTTGTTCTCAAGATCATTTTGTGTGTGTCACTAGGTGTTTCATTGGTTGGAACTTGTGCATCTTTCTTCTTGTAATTGATTAGAGAATTCTTATTATGTTTCACTATGAGTACACTTACTGCTAGATTCTTGAAGCCTTGGTTTATTGTGAATGGAAAGGCTGGCAGCCTTCCCTGGACTATCCTTTAAACCTTTAAAAAGTTACATCAAAGGAAATATATAATTTCTTGTTAAATGTTGTCACGTTATAAATCCAAGTAAGTTGTATAACCACGCAAATCACTGACTTCATTACCTTTGGTAGTAGAAACTGTTGATGTTTTCCGCTTCTTGTTCTGCCCTTCCTGAAAGGATGGCTCAACTATTTTGCACTTGTTATATCTCAATTGTCGATTGTACACCTGCAACGGATAGTTAGTAGCATAGTTTGGATTAGAAACATAGAAGCTGACAGTGGAACAACACTTGTAGTAGAAATATTTGCCTGGACATGCTTGCTATGCCCTTCAATGAATGGTTGAACTTTTTTCGCACTTGTCACGTCTTCTATGGTACACCTGCAACGGAGAGTAGTACCATACTTTGGATCATAAACAAATGAACATTTGCAGTATCCACAGTGATGAATAGGGGAAAACTTTTACTTGGAGAGTCTTGGACCAAGCTTTTTTTATGAGCATTTTTTCGAACCTTTGAACCTGTCTTTTTCTTCATTATCTGGTGGAAAATAATTCAGTAATATTCTCCAACAGAAACGATGATATATATATATATATATCTTGGCAGCAATTAATTTTGCAGCCATACTTGTTGAAATTACTAGCCACAAAAATTGGTAGCCATCAATGTGAAAGTTGGTAGCCACATTTGTGGAAGTAGGTAGTCAAAGTTTGGTATAAGTTTGGTATTAGTTTGGTAGAGTTAGGCAGCCAATTTTTGTTGAAATTGGCTATCACATTATGTCATTAATGATGTAAACAAGTGTTCAAAAAACTCTATAAATAGAGTAGTAATTGAACACTTGAAGACACACCAAAATAGAGAAGCAATAGAGAGTAGAGAGTAATCCACAAACTACTTCTTAGTTTGTGAGAAAATAGTGTGCAAATAATATTATTGTGAGTTGTAAGAAATAAAAGAGTGTTGAGTAGTAGTCTTTTGACACTACCAAGTTTTTCATCAATATTATTGTATTACTTATTCGGGTATCATATTTACCCATTTTAATATTTGGTGTCGTTGTTACTCTCTTCCTATTGCTATTTAGTTTGGACATTATCCTGGGTGTGATTATCATTTTGTCCAACAACGTGGTATCAGAGCCATGACAAATAATAGTCCGTTGTCCTTTCAATACCCCCGTCTCACAAGAGAAAATTATGAAAAATGGTGTCTACGAATGAAAGCTATTCTTGGCTCTCAAGATGTTTGGGATATTGTAGACAAAGGGTATACAAAACCCGCAAATGAGGAAACTTTGCCCTCAAATGAAAAGGAGGTCTTGTTAAAGACAAGAAAGAAAGATCAACAGGCCCTCACTCTTATCCATCAATGTTTGGATGATGGCATGTTTGAGAAGGTGGCTGATGCAACCACCTCAAAAGAGGCGTGGGAGATTTTACAAAATTCTCTCCAAGGAGTTGATAAAGTAAAGAAGATAAAACTTCAAACTCTAAGGGCTGAGTTTGAAGTTTTAAAAATGAAAGAATCCGAATCCATTTCGGATTTCTGCTCAAGATTGATGGCTGTTGTAAATCAACTAAGAAGATACGGAGAGGAAGTAGATGATGTGCGTGTGGTAGAAAAGATCCTTCGTTCTTTAACACCTAAATTTGATTATGTGGTGTGTGCTATTGAGGAGTCTAAAGATCTAGACTCTATGACGGTAGAACAATTGGAAGGTTCTTTACTAGCCCATGAAGAGAAAATAAAAAGGAGAAAAGAAGAGCCACTAGAGCAACTTCTTAAAACTCATGCATCCTTCAAAGGATTTGAAGGTGAGAAAAGTTACAAAGGAAATGGACAATGGAGAGGCCGTGGAGGTCGTGGAGGTCGTGGAAGAGGAAGAAGTTACACCAATTATTTCAACAATGAAGATAAAGGTCACCAGTCATTCAGAGGTCGTGGTCGTGGTCAACGAGGAGGCAGAGGACGTGGAGCCTATCAAGGTACAAATGAAATCAGGTATGACAAATCTAAAATTGAGTGTTATAACTGTCATAAAATGGGACATTACTCTTGGGAATGTCGTAGTAATGTTGAAGAGAAAGTTAATCTTGTTGACAACAACAAAGATGAAGATGAGTCAACACTGTTATTAACACTCAAAGAAGAAGATAAAGATGATTGCAGCTCATGGTATCTTGACAATGGAGCAAGCAATCATATGTGTGGCCAGAAAGATAAATTTGTGGAGATAAAGAAGACCGTGAAAGGTAATGTGTCTTTTGGAGATACCTCAAAGATCCAAATTGAAGGGATAGGTACAATTCTGATATCCTGTAAAGATGGTGGTCATAAATTGATTACCAATGTTTATTATGTGCCAAAATTGAAAAGTAATATTTTGAGTTTGGGTCAACTTCTTGAAAAAGGATATGATATTCATATGAAAAATATGCATCTTTGGCTAAGAGATTCAAGTAACAACTTAATTGCTAAAGTTCATATGGCAAAGAATAGGTTGTTTCCTTTGAATCTTCAAACTATCGATGCAAAGTGTTTGAAGGCTAATGTGCAAGATGACTCATGGTGTTGGCATATGAGATTTGGGCACTTGAACTTTGAAGCGCTCAAATCAATGGGAGACAAGAACATGGTTGATGGGATACCGCCAATCAACCATCCAAATCAATTGTGTGAAGCTTGTCTTCTTGGAAAACATGCAAGGAGGAGTTTCCCAAAGGAGACTACATCAAGAACAAGTAAGCCACTCCAACTTGTTCACACCGATGTGTGTGGTCCAATCGATTCACCTTCTTTTGGTAAAAGAAAATATTTCTTGCTCTTTATTGATGATTTCAGTAGAAAGACTTGGGTATACTTCTTGAAGCAAAAATCTGAAGTTTTTGTTGCCTTTAAAAATTTCAAAGCACTTGTAGAAAAAGAAAGTGGCTATGAAATAAAAGCATTAAGGTCTGATAGAGGAGGCGAATTCACTTCAAAAGAATTTAATGACTTTTGTCAATCTCATGGAATTCGTCGCCCTCTAACGGTACCTTACTCGCCACAACAAAATGGAGTTGCAGAAAGAAAGAATAGAACAATTCTTAATATGGCTAGATGTATGTTGAAAGCTAAACATATACCAAAAGAATTTTGGGCCGAGGCTGTTTCTTGTGCAGTTTATTTTAGCAACAGGTCTCCAACAAAAAATGTACGAGATCAAACAGCTCAAGAAGCATGGAGCGGAAGAAAGCCAAGTGTTAAGCACTTGAGAATCTTTGGGAGCATAGCCTATGCTCATGTTCCACATCAAGGGAGAGCTAAACTTGACGATCGGAGTGTCAAGTATGTGTTTGTTGGCTATGACGCAAGTTCAAAAGGCTACAAATTGTACAATCCAAGCAATAACAAGGTGGTGGTGAGTCGTGATGTTGAATTTGATGAAGAAGCATCATGGAATGGGAGGCTCCAGAAGAAAAAACATATGATTTTCTTCCATACTTCGGAGATGAAGAAGAACAGGAGACATGGCACAGGATGCAACCCCGCCTCCTTCACCAGCAAATATTGCATCTCCATCTTCTCAAGAGAGTTCAAGTGAAAGACCACATAGGATGAGGAACATTCAAGAACTCTATGATGACACAGAAGAAATTACTAATTTTGATTTTTTGTGTTGTCTTTTTGCTGATAGTGAACCAATGAATTTTGATGAAGCTGTTACTGACAAAAGGTGGAGAAAAGCCATGGAGGAAGAGATCCAATCAATAGAGAAGAACAACACTTGGGAGTTGACAACTCTTCCAAAGGACCATCGAGCAATTGGAGTCAAATGGGTATACAAGATGAAGAAAAATGCCCATGGAGAAGTAGAAAGATACAAGGCAAGACTTGTGGCTAAAGGCTACAAACAAAGGCATGGCATCGACTATGAAGAAGTTTATGCGCCTGTTGCCCGCATGGAGACAATCCGTCTATTGATCTCTTTAGCGGCGCAAATGAAGTGGAAGATCCATCAACTAGATGTCAAATCGGCATTCTTGAATGGATATCTTGAAGAAGAAGTCTATGTTGAGCAACCATTGGGTTTTGTGGTTAAAAATCATGAAGATAAGGTGTTGAGGTTGAAGAAAGCCTTATATGGGTTGAAGCAAGCTCCACGAGCTTGGAATAGTCGCATTGACAATACTTTCAAGACAATGGGTTTACTCGTTGTCTCCATGAATATGCTCTTTATATTAAAGTTCATACTAATGGAGATATTCTGCTTGTTTGTCTTTATGTTGATGATCTCATTCTAACGGGTAACAACCCAGTTTTATTTGAAGCTTTCAAGAAAGCTATGTCCCTTGAGTTTGAGATGACGGACATAGGGCTCATGTCATATTACTTGGGCCTAGAAGTCAAGCAAATGGAGGAAGGCATCTTCATATCTCAAGAAAGCTATACAAAGGAGATTTTGAAGAAGTTCAACATGTTTGATTGCAACCCTGTGAACACCCCAATGGAAAGTGGAACAAAATTGTCAAAGTTTGACGATGGAGAAGAAGTGGATTCCACTTTGTTCAAAAGTCTCGTAGGAAGTCTGAGGTACTTGACATGTACGAGACCAGATATAGTCTTTGCAGTTGGAGTAGTAAGTCGATTCATGGAAGCTCCTACCTCCACTCACTTGAAGGTCGCTAAAAGAATTCTTCGCTACCTAAAAGGTACAATCGACTTGGGCTATTTTATTCTTCTTCCGATAATTTTAATCTTGTGGGATATTGTGATAGTGATTATGCGGGAGATGTTGATGATAGAAAAAGCACATCTGGTTTTGTGTTTTTCTTGGGTGATTGTGTTATTTCTTGGAGTTCAAAGAAACAATCAATTGTTACTCTCTCGACTTGTGAAGCTGAATATGTGGCAGCGACATCATGTACATGTCATGCTATTTGGTTGAGACGGTTATTGAAGGAACTCAATTTGTCACAAATTGAAGCCACAATGATTTGTGTTGATAACAAATCTGCGCAAGCACTAGCAAAGAATCCAGTGTATCATGATCGAAGCAAGCACATAGACACAAGGTATCACTTTATCCGAGAATGCATTACCAAGAAAGAGGTAGAGCTCAAGTATGTGAAATCTCATGATCAAGTTGCGGATATTTTTACAAAGCCTCTCAAGTTTGAAGATTTTCAGAGATTGAGATCAAGCCTTGGAGTAAAGAAGAAAAATCAAAATTAAGGGAGAGATTTGTGGAAATAAATCTTGGCAGCAATTAATTTTGCAGCCATACTTGTTGAAATTACTAGCCACAATGTGAAAATTGGTAGCCATCAATGTGAAAGTTGGTAGCCACATTTGTGGAAGTAGGTAGTCAAAGTTTGGTATAAGTTTGGTATTAGTTTGGTAGAGTTAGGCAGCCAATTTTTGTTGAAATTGGCTATCACATTATGTCATTAATGATGTAAACAAGTGTTCAAAAAACTCTATAAATAGAGTAGTAATTGAACACTTGAAGACACACCAAAATAGAGAAGCAATAGAGAGTAGAGAGAGTAATCCACAAACTACTTCTTAGTTTGTGAGAAAATAGTGTGCAAATAATATTATTGTGAGTTGTAAGAAATAAAAGAGTGTTGAGTAGTAGTCTTTTGACACTACCAAGTTTTTCATCAATATTATTGTATTACTTATTCGGGTATCATATTTACCCATTTTAATATTTGGTGTCGTTGTTACTCTCTTCCTATTGCTATTTAGTTTGGACATTATCCTGGGTGTGATTATCATTTTCCAACAACGTGGTATCAGAGCCATGACAAATAATAGTCCGTTGTCCTTTCAATACCCCTCTCACAAGAGAAAATTATGAAAAATGGTGTCTACGAATGAAAGCTATTCTTGGCTCTCAAGATGTTTGGGATATTGTAGACAAAGGGTATACAAAACCCGCAAATGAGGAAACTTTGCCCTCAAATGAAAAGGAGGTCTTGTTAAAGACAAGAAAGAAAGATCAACAGGCCCTCACTCTTATCCATCAATGTTTGGATGATGGCATGTTTGAGAAGGTGGCTGATGCAACCACCTCAAAAGAGGCGTGGGAGATTTTACAAAATTCTCTCCAAGGAGTTGATAAAGTAAAGAAGATAAAACTTCAAACTCTAAGGGCTGAGTTTGAAGTTTTAAAAATGAAAGAATCTGAATCCATTTCGGATTTCTGCTCAAGATTGATGGCTGTTGTAAATCAACTAAGAAGATACGGAGAGGAAGTAGATGATGTGCGTGTGGTAGAAAAGATCCTTCGTTCTTTAACACCTAAATTTGATTATGTGGTGTGTGCTATTGAGGAGTCTAAAGATCTAGACTCTATGACGGTAGAACAATTGGAAGGTTCTTTACTAGCCCATGAAGAGAAAATGAAAAGGAGAAAAGAAGAGCCACTAGAGCAACTTCTTAAAACTCATGCATCCAAAGGATTTGAAGGTGAGAAAAGTTACAAAGGAAATGGACAATGGAGAGGCCGTGGAGGTCGTGGAGTCGTGGAAGAGGAAGTTACACCAATTATTTCAACAATGAAGATAAAGGTCACCAGTCATTCAGAGGTCGTGGTCGTGGTCAACGAGGAGGCAGAGGACGTGGAGCCTATCAAGGTACAAATGAAATCAGGTATGACAAATCTAAAATTGAGTGTTATAACTGTCATAAAATGGGACATTACTCTTGGGAATGTCGTAGTAATGTTGAAGAGAAAGTTAATCTTGTTGACAACAACAAAGATGAAGATGAGTCAACACTGTTATTAACACTCAAAGAAGAAGATAAAGATGATTGCAGCTCATGGTATCTTGACAATGGAGCAAGCAATCATATGTGTGGCCAGAAAGATAAATTTGTGGAGATAAAGAAGACCGTGAAAGGTAATGTGTCTTTTGGAGATACCTCAAAGATCCAAATTGAAGGGATAGGTACAATTCTGATATCCTGTAAAGATGGTGGTCATAAATTGATTATCAATGTTTATTATGTGCCAAAATTGAAAAGTAATATTTTGAGTTTGGGTCAACTTCTTGAAAAAGGATATGATATTCATATGAAAAATATGCATCTTTGGCTAAGAGATTCAAGTAACAACTTAATTGCTAAAGTTCATATGGCAAAGAATAGGTTGTTTCCTTTGAATCTTCAAACTATCGATGCAAAGTGTTTGAAGGCTAATGTGCAAGATGACTCATGGTGTTGGCATATGAGATTTGGGCACTTGAACTTTGAAGCGCTCAAATCAATGGGAGACAAGAACATGGTTGATGGGATACCACCAATCAACCATCCAAATCAATTGTGTGAAGCTTGTCTTCTTGGAAAACATGCAAGGAGGAGTTTCCCAAAGGAGACTACATCAAGAACAAGTAAGCCACTCCAACTTGTTCACACCGATGTGTGTGGTCCAATCGATTCACCTTCTTTTGGTAAAAGAAAATATTTCTTGCTCTTTGTTGATGATTTCAGTAGAAAGACTTGGGTATACTTCTTGAAGCAAAAATCTGAAGTTTTTGTTGCCTTTAAAAATTTCAAAGCACTTGTAGAAAAAGAAAGTGGCTATGAAATAAAAGCATTAAGGTCTGATAGAGGAGGCGAATTCACTTCAAAAGAATTTAATGACTTTTGTCAATCTCATGGAATTCGTCGCCCTCTAACGGTACCTTACTCGCCACAACAAAATGGAGTTGCAGAAAGAAAGAATAGAACAATTCTTAATATGGCTAGATGTATGTTGAAAGCTAAACATCTACCAAAAGAATTTTGGGCCGAGGCTGTTTCTTGTGCAGTTTATTTGAGCAACAGGTCTCCAACAAAAAATGTACGAGATCAAACACCTCAAGAAGCATGGAGCGGAAGAAAGCCAAGTGTTAAGCACTTGAGAATCTTTGGGAGCATAGCCTATGCTCATGTTCCACATCAAGGGAGAGCTAAACTTGACGATCGGAGTGTCAAGTATGTGTTTGTTGGCTATGATGCAAGTTCAAAAGGCTACAAATTGTACAATCCAAGCAATAACAAGGTGGTGGTGAGTCGTGATGTTGAATTTGATGAAGAAGCATCATGGAATGGGAGGCTCCAGAAGAAAAACATATGATTTTCTTCCATACTTCGGAGATGAAGAAGAACAGGAGACCATGGCACAGGATGCAACCCCGCCTCCTTCACCAGCAAATATTGCATCTCCATCTTCTCAAGAGAGTTCAAGTGAAAGACCACATAGGATGAGGAACATTCAAGAACTCTATGATGACACAGAAGAAATTACTAATTTTGATTTTTTGTGTTGTCTTTTTGCTGATAGTGAACCAATGAATTTTGATGAAGCTGTTACTGACAAAAGGTGGAGAAAAGCCATGGAGGAAGAGATCCAATCAATAGAGAAGAACAACTTGGGAGTTGACAACTCTTCCAAAGGACCATCGAGCAATTGGAGTCAAATGGGTATACAAGATGAAGAAAAATGCCCATGGAGAAGTAGAAAGATACAAGGCAAGACTTGTGGCTAAAGGCTACAAACAAAGGCATGGCATCGACTATGAAGAAGTTTATGCGCCTGTTGCCCGCATGGAGACAATCCGTCTATTGATCTCTTTAGCGGCGCAAATGAAGTGGAAGATCCATCAACTAGATGTCAAATCGGCATTCTTGAATGGATATCTTGAAGAAGAAGTCTATGTTGAGCAACCATTGGGTTTTGTGGTTAAAAATCATGAAGATAAGGTGTTGAGGTTGAAGAAAGCCTTATATGGGTTGAAGCAAGCTCCACGAGCTTGGAATAGTCGCATTGACAATACTTTCAAGACAATGGGTTTACTCGTTGTCTCCATGAATATGCTCTTTATATAAAGTTCATACTAATGGAGATATTCTGCTTGTTTGTCTTTATGTTGATGATCTCATTCTAACGGGTAACAACCCAGTTTTATTTGAAGCTTTCAAGAAAGCTATGTCCCTTGAGTTTGAGATGACGGACATAGGGCTCATGTCATATTACTTGGGCCTAGAAGTCAAGCAAATGGAGGAAGGCATCTTCATATCTCAAGAAAGCTATACAAAGGAGATTTTGAAGAAGTTCAACATGTTTGATTGCAACCCTGTGAACACCCCAATGGAAAGTGGAACAAAATTGTCAAAGTTTGACGATGGAGAAGAAGTGGATTCCACTTTGTTCAAAAGTCTCGTAGG
>JAJJBR010001229.1:0-21523 GCA_022817965.1 Solanum lycopersicoides
TTTTGAGTTGATTAATCAAGTTAAATTCTGGATTTTATTCTTTCTCATTAAAGTAAGTGCATGAATTCTTCCATTAAAAATATGAATTGTGTAATTATGACCATGGGTAACTAAACTCCATAGCTAGGTTGTGGGAACCATGGGTGAATAACAAGGTAAAATCTAACTAAATAACAATTCTAGAATGGTGTCTTGCATGTATTGATAATTCTTTCATGTAGAACTCTTAACGTTAGAACTCGCCTTAATGCTACTTGCCGGACCAAGAGGTAGATAATAGGAAAATAATTATCAACATAGATTTAGTGTAGACTATCTAATAGGCTAGTATTGGTTGGTACGAGGTAATAACTTAGTCAAATATCAAATACAATGCTTAATATGAGGTAAAGATAAGGGTTAGTATAGCAACACACGTAGCCGGACCAAGGTGCGGAGTGAAATTTTCTAGATGCCGGACCAAGGATTTAGAGATACATAACTTATCACTTTACATGCAAGATACTAGGAAAGAATTGTTATAGTTAGAGTTATCAAGTTAGGAACCTGTGGGGAACACTTAAGCCCTAGTTACTTTTATTAATTGATTAAACTCTGAGATTTGAATCTGTTAGTTGTTTACTTTAATTTAGTTAATCATTTTATTAATTTAAAATAAAACCCCCCTTTTTGTCTTTTGTTTTCTCGGAAAATAGTTGGCTAAATAGTAGTAATAATAGAATAAAGTTAAGTCTGAACTATTTTCCTCGTGGGATCGATCCCAACCTCATTAGTTGGGTTCTTTACTTGATACGACCGCTTTACTTCTTATTTGAGAAGTAAGTTTGAGCGTATCAAATTTTGGCGCCGCTGCCGGGGAAAGTGGCTTTGAGATTAACTTAAAACTTATTACTAAAGTTTAGTCAATATTTTCCTGATTTTACTTTTTCTGTTGTTTTTGATTTTTGCAGAACTAACTTCCTTGTATGCCAAATACGCGGAGAGGAAGAGAACCATTGTTTCCTTACGACCATGAATTAGAGCGTACACTACGCAATATGAATCAAAACTTGGGTATTAACGATGATGATCCAAACCAGAACATCCCAGCTCCAGTTGATGCTCATGGTCGATTATTACCTTATAATCCTGGTCAAGATGCACAAAGGGGACAAAATCCCGCTCCACGTCCTCGAGAATACTACAGAGGATATGATAATATTGCAGACTCTGATGGGCCACTTGTCTTGCCCCCTCTACCAGAAGGCCACACCTTTCTGGTAACTAGTAGTCTAATGCAAATGCTCACTGCTAGAGGTTTGTTTTCAGGGCTACCATCTGAGGACCCACATGCCCATATAGCTAAGGTGAGGTCAGTGTGTAAAATCTGTGTAGGGAGGCCTGATTTGAATTTGGATGTAATAGGGTTAAGAGTATTTCCTCTCTCACTGACGGGAGAGGCTGCTATTTGGTTCACTGAGCTCCCCTATAACTCAATTTTCACTTGGAACCAACTAAGGGACGTTTTCTTAGCACGTTACTACCCGATCTCCAAGAAACTAAATCACAAAGACAGAGTGAACAACTTTGTGGCACTACCAGGAGAGTCAGTTAGTAGTTCTTGGGATAGGTTCACTTTATTTTTGAGAAGTGTCCCCAATCACCGCATTGATGATGATTCACTGAAAGAATACTTCTATCGGGGACAGGATGATAATAATAAAGCGGTATTGGATACCATAGCGGGTGGTTCTTATGGGGAGTGTCCTTATGCGAGATTGCTGAAAAGTTAGAGAAAATCTCCCGGAATAATAAAGCTTGGAGTACTAGGAAGTCAGATACTGGAAGAAATACCTTTGCAGTGCAATCCACACACAACCCAGCCACAGATGAGATTCGTGAAGAGATGGCTCAGATGAGAACTGAGCTTGGGTTGGTATTAAAACATGTCACTGGGGTGCAGAAAAGATAAATGCAGTGAACTACTTGTCTAAACCACCACCACCAAATGATGAATATTATTATGAGGAGGATTCCTATGCGGTAATGATCAGACGGGGGTTTCCGACCGAATGCCCAAGGCTCCAATCAGGAGAATTGGCGCCAAGGTCAAGGAAACCAAGGTCGGAACTATGGTAACTATAACCGTGAGGGTAATTATGTCCGAGATGGAAATTACAACCGCGACAACAACTTCAACAGGGGTAACTATGGTAACAGAAATGATAGGAGTGGGCCCTATGTTCCTCCTCAAAATCGTGAAGTTGCTCCTAGGGATGGTGGAGGTAGTATGGCGCGAGTTGAGGATATGTTGCACAAAATGATGAGGAGGTTCGATGCTAGTGATGAGCACACTAAAGAGTTAAGGAGTGATAGCGGGTATTGGGCAGAAAGTCGATACACATGCAATATCGATTAAGCAGCTTGAGTTGCAAATGGCCCAATTATCTGCGACTGTGAACACACGGCAACCGGGCACTCTCCCTAGCAACACTGTCCAAAATCCAAAAAATGATGGACACTGTATGGCAATCACTACTCGGGTGGTAAGCAAACCATTGACCCACCTATGCCGTCTATGTGGAAAAGGTGATGAGAGATAATGATAAAGTGGTAGAGGTTAGTGATGAGTAGAAGATAAACTGAAAAGATGCTGAAGTGCCTAAAAAGGTAACTCCCATGCCTAGACCCCCCCCCTTTCCTCAAAGATTAGTGAAAAAGACCGAGGATGGTAAATATCGGCGTTTTATAACAATGTTGAAGCAGCTTTCTATCAATGTCCCTTTGGTAGAAGCTCTAGAACAAATGCCCGGTTATGCCAAGTTTATGAAAGATCTGGTTACAAAGAAAAGATCGGTCACTTTTGAGGATGATGATAGAATGCAGCATTGTAGTGCTATTGCTACAAGATCTTTAGTGCAAAAGAAAGAAGATCCGGGTGCGTTCACTATTCCTTGTACAATCGGGTTATTACATTTTGCGAAAGCATTATGTGATCTGGGGCAAGCATAAATCTCATGCCCCTCTCGATTTACAAGAAGTTGGGTTTGGGTGATCCAAAGCCCACTGCGATGCGGCTACTGATGGCCGATCGAACAGTAAAAAGGCCTATAGGGATACTCCACGATGTGCTAGTAAAAGTGGAGTCGTTCATATTTCCGGCAGATTTTGTTATTCTTGATTGTGAAGTCGATTTTGAGGTGCCTATTATTCTTGGGAGGCCATTCCTTGCTACGGGTAGAGCCTTAGTTGATATGGAAAAGGGGCAATGAAATTTCGGTTGAACAATGAAGAAGTGACCTTCAACATTTGTAGGTCCATGAGGCAGAGTGGTGAGCTCCAATCGGTATCTGCTATATCCTACAAAGTTGGTAAGTCATCCGAGACACAAATAGAAGAACGTCTAGGTGTAGAAGCACTGCGGCAGTGATAATGAATTTTGATAATGATTGCATTGAAGATATGGGTCATTAGTCGCGGCTCTTGATCGTGGTAATGTTCGGTTTAAACCGAAGAAATATGAGCTAGACATGAAGAATCGCGAGTCTCCACCCGCGAAACCATCTATAGAGGAGGCTCCAAAGTTAGAACTAAAAGCTCTCCCACCTCATCTCAGGTATGAATTCTTAGGAAATGGTGACACTTTGCCGGTAATCATTGCATCAGACCTGAATGAACAACAAGTTGAGAGTTTGGTGAAAGTGCTAAAAAGGTTCAAAAGAGCTATTGGGTGGACTATTGCGGACATTATTGGGATCCCTCCTGGTATTTGTTCTCATAAAATCCAACTCATGCCCGATCATAAGCCAAGTATTGAGCACCAGAGACGCTTAAATCCACCTATGCAAGAGGTCGTGAAGAAGGAAATCATTAAATGGTTGGATGCCGGAGTAATATATCCGATCGCCGATAGTAGTTGGGTATGCCCTGTTCAGTGTGTACCTGGAATGACTGTGGTCCCCAATGAAAAAATGAACTTGTTCCAATGAGACCGGTGACTGGATGGAGGGTGTGTATGGATTACCGGAAATTAAATGCATGGACCGAAAAAGACCATTTTCCTATGCCCTTCATGGATCAGATGTTGGATAGACTTGCCGGAAAAGGGTGGTACTGTTTTCTTGATGGTTATTCGGGGTATAATCAGATTTCTATTGCACCAGAAGATCAAGAGAAAACCACCTTACTTGTCCATATGGGACCTTTGCGTTCAAGAGAATGCCGTTTGGGTTGTGCAATGCACCGCCACATTTCAGAGATGTATGATGTCGATATTCTCCGACATGGTGGAGATACTATTGAGGTTTTATGGATGATTTTTCTGTGGTTGGTGACTCATTCGAGCGGTGTTTGAGTCATTTATCTGAGGTTCTTAAGAGATGTGAAGACTGCAATTTAGTACTAATTGGGAAAAATGCCACTTCATGGTGAAAGAAGGTATTGTTTTGGGTCATCGCATTTCAAAAGGGCATAGAGGTTGATCGAGCTAAAGTCGAGGTAATAGAGAGACTTCCCCACCTATCTCTGTAAAAGGTGTGAGAAGCTTTCTTGGGCATGCAGGTTTTTACAGGAGATTCATCAAAGATTTTCAAAAATTGCACATCCGTTGTGCAAACTGCTGGAGAAAGATTGTAAATTTTATTTTGATGAATCCTGTCTTAAAGCATTCGGCGAGTTAAAAGAAAAATTGTATCTGCACCTATCATTATTTCTCCGGATTGGAGCAGTCCATTTGAGGTGATGTGCGATGCTAGTGGGGTTGCCTTGGTGTGGTATTGGGACAAAGAAGGGACAAAATCCTTCATCCCATTTACTATGCTAGTAAAGCCCTCAATGAAGCCAGAAGAACTACACAGTAACTGAGCAAGAGCTCCTTGCAGTAGTATTTGCTTTTGAAAAATTTCGCTCCTATTTGCTAGGTACTAGAGTTATAGTGCATACTGACCATTCAGCCTTGAGATATTTGATGGCAAAGAAGGATGCGAAACCGAGGTTGATTCGTTGGGTATTACTACTGCAAGAATTTGACTTTGAGGTAAGGGATAGAAAAGGGACCGAAAATCAAGTTGCTGATCACTTGTCCCGTTAGAAGATGAAGCTATGAGAGAGTTAGGGGATAAGACTGATATTGATGACACGTTCCCCGATGAGCATGTATTGGCTGCCTCACAAGACTTGATTCCATGGTTCGCAGATTTTGCGAACTATTAGCTAGCGATATTGTTCCATCGGACTTGTCCTTTCATCAAAGGAAAAAGTTCATGTACGATGTGAAGAAGTTCTTTTGGGATGAACCATACTTATATAGGAGCTGTGCCGATGGGCTTATTCGGCGTTGTGTGCCAGAAGTTGAGATGTTGAGTGTTTAGAGGCATGCCATTCCTCACCCTTGGTGGACATCATAGTGGTATCCGGACGCTCATAAGATCTTACAATGTGGTTACTATTGGCCAACTATTCATCAAGATGCTCATGAGTTCACCAAAGCATGTGATAGATGCCAAAGAGATGGCGGCATTTCAAGAAAGCAAGAGCTCCCTCTAAACCCCATTCTTGTGATTGAGTTATTTGATGTTTGGGGTATTGACTTTATGGGTCCTTTTGTGAGTCTCATGGAATGAAGTATATTTTAGTAGTTGATTATGTATCTAAATGGGTGGAAGCTATCGCCCTCGCAAACAATGAGGGAAGAGTGTCACTGCGTTCTTGAAAAAGAATATATTCTCTCGATTTGGTACCCCAGGGCAATTATTAGTGATGGGGGATCCCACTTTTGCAACAAATTGTTTAAGGGATTATTGGAGAAATATGGGGTTCGCCATAATGTGGCCACTCCTTACCATCCTCAAACTAGTGGGCAAGTTGAGTGTCAAATAGGGAGATCAAACAGATTTTGTCAAAAACAGTGAACGCTAGTAGAACGGATTGGTCAAGGAGGCTTGATGATGCTCTTTGGGCCTACCGGACAGCGTATAAGACTCCCATAGGTATGTCCCCTACCAACTTGTATATGGGAAAGCTTGTCATCTTCCGGTTGAATTAGAGCATAAAGCCATGTGGGCTATGAAGAAGTTGAAAATGGATTGGAACGAAGCTGCAGAACAACGGTTAAATGGGTTGAATGAACTCGATGAATTTCGCCTAAAAGCTTATGAAAGCTCAGCCCTCTACAAAGAAAAGATGAAGAAGTACCATGACCTAAAAATTGAGAAACGAGAGTTTATGGTTGGGGATTCGGTGCTTTTATTCAATTCTAGGTTGCGCTTGTTTCCGGGCAAGCTCAAGTCCAAATGGACTGGCCCTTACTTGATCACCCAACTATTCCCTCATGGAGCGGTTGAGTTGGAAAACAAGGAAGGTGTGCGGTTTAAGGTGAATGGACAACGAATAAAAATCTATATAGGGCATGCGGAATCGGCGAATGAAGTGATTGAGGCATACCATCTTGATGAAGTCTGAGTAATCGAGTGTCCTCAGTCGTGCCGCGACGTTAAATCAGGCGCTGGTTGGGAGGCAACCCAATATGTATCATCTAACCCAATTATAGTTTTCTTTCTAGTAATGGTAGCATTTTCTACTAATGGGTTTTAAATTTTCAGGTAGCACATCACCCAGAAAGTCTGCAGAAAATTACTCTGAATCATTCACTGACGGATACATCGACGGACCGTCACGCTTGCGACGGACCGTCGCATGAATCGTCGTGCCAGGTACGTTTTTTTATTTGCTTTGAATTAGGGCACATGCGACGGAACCTATGATGGACCGTCAATCTGTGACGGACCGTCGTCGGGGATTCGTCGCTTCATTATCCAGCAACCCGACCCGACCCGCTGGGGAATTTTAAAAGTTTTAAACCTTTTTAAACTCCCCACCCCTTCATTCAACCGTTTCTTTCCCTCTTTCTCCCATTTCCTCCCTTTTCAACTTCCTTCCTTCCCAAAATCCCCACATTCTCATTTTCCCCTCCCCAAATCTCCTTTCTGCTGGTCGAGTCTGCTGCTCTTCATAGTCATGCCTCCTTGCTTGTTTTCTCCTCTCCTCAGGTATGTGTTTCTGAACTCTACCCATTTACACTTCATTATTGTTTTTAATTTACTATTAGCATATTTCTTTTTGATGGGTCTTTGATCTTTGACCAAATCTTGTCTGACCTAGGTTATTAGTCCCACGAATTGTCTTGTTAAAACTCGAGAAATTGGTGCTTTAGCATTGAAAGTTTGATAGGTATTTGGGTTAGAAAGATGTAGGTTAATAATGGGTCTTTGGTTTAAATCACACGGGATGATTATGGCATCCCCAGTTCTGTCTCTGAATTACAGAACGAGACCCGATGACGGACCGTCGTAACCACGACGGACCGTCATAGGGTCCGTCCCAACACCCCACGATGTGTTTTCTCCAAGTGTCCACCAACGGACACATGTGACGGACCGTCAGGCCCACGACGGTCCGTCCTGCACAACCGTCATGACGGTCAGAGACTTTCCTTCTGAGGGTCTATATTGTTTAAGTAATACATGACGGACCCCATGAAGGTCCGTCATACTCACGACGGGCCGTCACCTGGTCCGTCGTGTTTCACTGCTACTACAGAGCTGTCATTACAACTTTGATTTTATGTATTTTGTCTCGTTTTTGCTTGTCTTGTTTGCTCCTTCTAGTACTAATGATGATTCTTTACAGGTACTACCTCTCATGGCTCCGAAACAAGATCGCGTTTACGCACGTGGGCGTTCCAAGTCTGTCGCCCCGTCTGCCCGCATGGTTATAGGCTCTGATGATGAGCATGATCCTGAGTACGTGCCCCCAGGCACTGCCACTCCAGCCGTGCTGCACGTGCTACCAGAGCCACGCCCAAGAAGGTGGCGTCCGGCGTAGTCACTGCCTCCCAGTCTGATGAGGAGCGCACACTGACCGGCACACCTTCTGGGTCAGCTGCACAAGATGAAGGAGCGTCTGGCTCCTTAGGAGTTTCTTGGTCGGAGGAAGCCTCCGGGTCCGCAGAAGCCTCTGCACACGCCACAGCTGCACAGTCTACCTCGGCGGATGAGGCTGACAGTACTGATTCCACCCAGGCTCACCGACTGGAGTTCCTGCCCCGGTTGCCGACCAGCCCAACCGGTGGTGTGTCGACGGGCAATACCAAGTGTATTCAGACGCCAAGCTGCTAAATGATAAGGGCGTCATGACACGACCATTACACTGGAGAGGCGGGTCCTTACGGGTAGTCTTCCCACCATGCCGGATATCCACACCTCTTCACCAGACACCGACTAGAGTGGACGGCTCGTGCTTTGGGCCGGTACAGTGAGGAGTTGGTCCGAGAGTTTTACGCCTCCTATGTGGCTACTTCGATCACAGATCGACAGGCGGGCTGCCCCGCCAAACAGGCCCCACTTGATCATGTCAGAGTCCGCGCATACAGGTCGATATCTCCCTGCCAGCCATCCGCCGGTATCTGTACGGCGAGGATGTTGACGCCACCAGGACCCTCTCACCGCCGAGTTCGACTACCGGTGGCAAATTGTTAAAGAGGTCCGGTTCTTGCGTGAGCCATCGCTGAGAGAGACCACCAAGAGGTGGATGGCCCAGCACTTATCCATTGATGGAGAGGCTGCTGACTGGGTCATGGAGCCGAAGGGAGCCATCAGGAAGGCTAACTTGACCTTCACGGCCAAGTTTCTATGGTTGATTGTCCGCCACTGCCTCTCCCCCACTGCTGCAGATAATATAGTTACATGGGATCGCGCAGTTCTGATAG
Source organism: Solanum lycopersicoides (assembly GCA_022817965.1). Taxonomy (NCBI): domain Eukaryota; kingdom Viridiplantae; phylum Streptophyta; class Magnoliopsida; order Solanales; family Solanaceae; genus Solanum; species Solanum lycopersicoides. The sequence continues at coordinate 8,744 of JAJJBR010001229.1, forward strand.
CAGCGATGATGGCAGGGTTTGAGGTTGACTTCGCTTGGCTTCTACAGGCGGTCATGCACGAGAGGGCCTTCAAGGTCACCACTACTTACCCTTTTCCGTGCATGGTTTTCTCTTTATGCAGGTCCGCAGGTGTGCCCATCTGGCACATTGATCAGCTCAAGACCCCGCAGGGCAATGTTGACATCGGCCTCATCAGGGATGAGGCCAATGAGTTGGCTCCACGCAGAGGGCCCCGCCCGGAGGTGGCCCACTTGGTGAGAACCTGGCAGATACTATAGAGCATGCTCAAGCGGCTTCCCAGGCTGCTTCTGCACCCACTGACACTACCCGGTCGAGTCTATCCCGGGTAGTAGCACTGCCCCGAGCTCCTCTCGCTCGGCTCCTTCCGCCACTCTGGTCCCACTTGCTAGGGTCCAGAAACTCGAGGCGCAGATGGCCACACTTCTGCATCACATCCAGCCTTGGATGCAGAGGTCTATTGCTGAGGCAGAGGAGCGCATGGAGCGCAAGATGGCACAGCACACGAGAGGAAGATCGCAGAGGTTCATCAGCGCTTAGACGCTTTTGAGTTGCGGTGCTAGCCCGACCAGCACCTCCGGTGGACATGTCGACCCTTCAGGCTGCGGTTGAGAGTTTGCGGGCTGATCTTGATACGATCTTAGAGGCTAGGGTGCCTGAGTCTGAGGCCCCTTCTGCAGAGCCTGCTGAGGACACAGTGATGGCTGCTCTATTTGCCACTTCTGATGTTCCACCACCTCCCCCACGAGAGCATGCCAAGAGGCGCAGGGGTCGAGAGGAGGATGAGGCTAGGGCGAGGAAGAAGGAGCGCCGTGAGATGGAGGCTGCGAGGAGAGCCTCGATTGCTGACGAGGAGGCCCGTACGTTGAGGGCTGTAGAGTTAGCTGCCGGGGCGTCTAGCTCCAGAGTTGTGGATACAGTGAGAGGCACTACTGATAGTGCTGTTGCTGCTGAGGACACTACTGAGGGTGTCCAGACTACGGAGGGAGTGGGTTCCGGGGAACCGGACCCACCAGCTTGTTGATCGCCGGCGCTTTGCGCCTCAGGTTTGCTTCACCGACCATTCACGTACTTTAGTTTTTTTTTATGCATTGGGGACAATTGCATATCTTTTTTGTTGGGGGTGGGGTAAATGGAAAGTGAATGTTAGGGTGAAGTCTGAGTAGCCCAATTCACGATCCTCTCTTGGGGTTTTCTTGCCTGTGTTCTTTTTCCCCAAGAGACTGATTACTTTTATTGTTGAACCGGCATGTTTATATCTTGTGTACATAGTATAACTCTGAAGCATGATGGCTAAAACTGAAATGATATCCCGATGTAATGAATATGATGCAATGACTAGGCATAGCAATTGATAAATGTGTGGCCTAAGCATGACATAGAGATACACTACTGCATGACCCTGAATCTAAGACTCGAACTAGGTGTCTGATAATCTGGTAGTGTAACGAGATGTCAAGTGAGTGTGAGGAAAATTCGAATGATCCACCATTGATACTGAGCTAGAACTTGCCTGGTTAGTCTTGCTGAAAGTAAGCCGAAATAAACAATTAGGAAAGGATCATAGGCCCTTGTTCGAAATAGTCAATCTTGAGCCTTAAAATAACAGAAAACCAAATGAAGTTAATCCCTTTTTGATCCAAATGAATTGAGCTTAAAATAGATCTTTCTTTTTCACCCCAAATGATCTTCTCTGGGAACGTGTTGGCCCTGGTCCCTCCTTGGACATGTGCACCTCAGTTTATGCCAAAAGCATAAGTTGAGGGTGGCTAATGCAGAAAGCAACCTTGTTTTGGCCCTGACCCAACCATGGGTATTGTGAACCTTGACTCATGGCAAAATCATGAGTTGAGGGTGGCTGTTATAAGGAAAACCCCGGAAAGTGGGGTTGAAAGAATGAAGAGAAAGAAAGAACAAAACAGAAGTGACTAAAAAAAAATAAAAAATAAATATGAATAAAGCATACATATGAAGCAAAATAAACACAAGAAAAGAGAAAAGTTACTTACACATAAGGATAAGAAAGGGAAAACAGCAAGGTGAAAAGAAAATTGAGAAATAGGGCGAAATAAAATGATAAAAAGGTGGTACGCTTAGCCGATATGTCAAGGAGGGCAACAAGTCACTAAAGTATACCTAAATATACCCTACCTGACCCTGAGCCTATGTTACAAGCTAAGAAAGTCCTGTTGTGATCCTAAGAGTTGTATGGCAAACTTAAAGCAGTGAAAATAAGGGCAAGCTTATGGCAATATGTATAAATGAGTTGTGAATTTGTTCTGAGAGTGAGTGTTGAACAGTAATCCTTATACTCAAACTGAAATCATTGTGTGAAAAATGAGGATGTGTTTTGAAGAGAGGACACTAGTTGCAATACCGGAAATATTAGCACCTCGGTGAGAAATTGAAGAGGATAGGTGTCAGTGCGTAGTGAGTCTGTGTCATGGTCTGTTCACATGATTCAAGCCTAATAGTGATAACATGCATGAACGTAATGAGAATGATCGGGATTGATAGCCAAATGATTGCGAAAGCTAAAATGTGGATACTCTTGTACAAAGATTTTGTAGTGAGTCATAGTGCGTCGCTTGAGGACAAACAACGAATTTAAGTTGAGGGTGTTGATGTACCGTGGTTTCACGGTACTTTTAATGCTTTTTCCTTAAGTTTAGTGTGTGTCTAAAGCCTTTTTGTATTGATTTTTATGTAAGTTTCTCTTTTTTGCAGGAAATCTGTCCAAAGATGAACGCGGAGTTTTGAGCAAGAAATGCAGAAGAGACCACCTACGGAGCTTATGACGGTCCGTCGAGGCTGTGACGGTCCGTAGGTGGCATCGTAGTGAGGAGAAAGCTGCTGAAGGAAGATGGGGAAGTCTGACCAAGTGTGGGATTACGGAAGTCATGACGGACCGTCATAGCCACGACGGTCGTCCTGCTTGTTCGTCGTGATGATCAGAGAGTAGTCCCAGTACCCAAATTCCAAGAAGTTTAAGTATTTTGGAACGGAGACCCTCGACGGACCGTCGTGCTTGAACGGTCCGTCATACTTGTCCGTCGAGGGGAATGAAGAAAGCAGCAGAAGAATGTGTGAAGTATGGGACGACGGAGGCCATGACGGTCCGTCACGAGGTCCGTCGACCCAGACGCGTTTGGACAGATTTTCAGTAAATAGAATCCTTCTTTGATTAGGTTTTGTTTTTATTATAAATAGTTCGAAAAACCTCGTTTTTGGGGTTAGACTTTTTGATAATTTTAGTTCTCTTGTTCAAGTATTGAAGAATTAATTTCAGTAATTGATACACTTTTTCTGGAATTGATTGTTGGTGTTTTGTGTTGATTAATCAAGTTAAATTCTGGATTTTATTCTTTCTCATTAAAGTAAGTGCATGAATTCTTCCATTAAAAATATGAATTGTGTAATTATGACCATGGGTAACTAAACTCCATAGCTAGGGTTGTGGGAACCATGGGTGAATAACAAGGTAAAATCTAACTAAAATAACAATTCTAGAATGGTGTCTTGCATGTATTGATAATTCTTTCGTGTAGAAGTCTTTTTAACGGATGGCCAACGTTAGAACTCGCCTTAATGCTACTTGCCGGACCAAGGAGGTAGATAATAGGAAAAGAATTATCAACATAGATTTAGTGTAGACTATCTAATAGGCTAGTATTGGTTGGTACGAGGTAATAACTTAGTCAAATACCGAATACAATGCTTAATATGAGGTAAAGATAAGGGTTAGTATAGCAACACACGTAGCCGGACCAAGGTGCGGAGTGAAATTTTCTAGATGCCGGACCAAGGATTTAGAGATACATAACTTATCACTTTACATGCAAGATACTAGGAAAGAATTGTTATAGTTAGAGTTATCAAGTTAGGAACCTGTGGGGAACACTTAAGCCCTAGTTACTTTTATTAATTGATTAAACTCCGAGATTTGAATCTGTTAGTTGTTTTCTTTAATTTAGCTATTCATTTTCTTTAATTCAGAAATTAAAAAAAAAACTTTTTGTCTTTTGTTTTCTTGGAAAATAGTTGGCTAAATAGTAGTAATAATAGAATAAAGTTAAGTCTGAACTATTTTCCTCGTGGGATCGATCCCAACCTCATTAGTTGGGTTCTTTACTTGATGCGACCGCTTTACTTCTTATTTGAGAAGTAAGTTTGAGCGTATCATTGTTGCCACTACTTGATGTTCGTCCTATGAATACCCCAAAAGTACCCTATCCACTTAAATTTGGGGGGTCTTATTCAGAAGTTAAATGCAAACTTATGATTTTAATATTCGGGGAAGATGGCCTGCACGTGCCGGCAGATTCCCGTATAATTTCTGAAATTTTGGTTGAGGAGTTGACGTTTTTAGGTGTCAGCCTCATGTCGCGAGGGGCTGCTCTCCTAAATTCTTGATACAGTAGCCATGTTTGACAGCTCGCGTCGCACACTTTTGCCTCCAAATTTAGCCAGTTCGCAAGGCCGTCAGGCAGCCTGCCCACCCATGTTTGGGTCCTCCCCAAGACCCTTAGGATGGTCCTTGGTGCGAGTGTCTGTTAACCGAGAACGTTTGGGATCCTTTTGTTACTACATATCTACCTATACAAAAGGTCTCTTACAAAATTTTGGACTTCATTTGACACTTTGAAACCTTCACCAAACATAGGGACGCAACTACTTTGAATTAGCTTAGTTTCCGGACGTCTTCAAGGTCTATTTTTTGTCGTTTTGGCTCAACCTTTTGTAAATGACTTATTACATTTAATATAGGTATGCGAAACATCATTTTATAAATTTTATACATAGATTATTAAAGCTTAGTCTAGGCTAGTGCATTATCCAGAGTGTTACATTAACCCACTTATTAGGAACATTCGTCCCGAGATGACACTAAAATATTTTGGAGGGTAAAGAATAGACTCAATACTAGCATCCAACCATATCAACAACATAAAATCATAATGAGTCACAGATATAGGAGTGCTGCACAACTTGTACAACACATACCTAATTTAAATAGCACTCATTCATCATAATACAAACATTAAAAAAGGAGCTCTATATCCGTATAACACATGTGAGGAATTCCTTTCAACCTTATCATAACTCAAAGTACATCAAAGAGTATACCTGCTATCATTCTTCTTCAGAGACAACAACAAAATAGAAAAAATCTTCAAGAAGACACAGTGATACATATGTGCAACATAAGGTGCCAAAAAATAGAGTATGAAAGAATTTTCTTATACTCTAGATTGATTACTATCTTTTTACCAAAACAGTGCACCTATATTAGAACAGTCAAATTCATGATTAATGCATTACTGTATTTCTCTATAAGAGAATATCTAACCTCAAGGAGTAAAGAATAGATATACGTATAGTTATAGATGAGGGTTAGCGAGTCATGGCGTTCTTTCACCCATCCATGTTGCCCCTTAACAAGATGGTTCCTTCCATAGAACCTTTACAAAGAACCTCCTTGTTTCTCCACTTCTTCGACTTGGCGATTTAGGATCAACCGCAACTCTTTCTTTATAGGAGAGGTTTTCTCATTCCACACCTAAAACTTCAATACGGTAGAATAGACACCGGGTCGACTATTATTTATTTTGAGCATAGAAACTGAGAACATTTGTATGAACCAAAGCATAGGTTCACTAGGTTAGTTTGCAACTCATGGTACCTTCCCAATTCGTTGAAAAACCTCCATTAAGGACACCATACCGGGGACTTAATCTCTCCTTTTACCGAATCTCATCCACCCATTAATAGGTGAAATTCTTTAACGCTAGACCATGATCACCTATATTCAAACTCAAGATCTCACTCTCTATTGTCGCATAAGACTTTGCCGATTAAGGTGTCTTCAATTCTATCTTTATTATAACAACCTTTTTCCATTATATCCTCATAGATAATCTCTGGACTAGGATATGAGTAGACTCACCAACCTCAAAAAACATCAAACCAATGATCTACACCTTTTTTTACAATTAATAGAGCTTCAAAAGGTTCCATGGATATGCCGAATTGATAGCCAAATCTATTGTGTAATAAGAGAACTCAATTCAAGTAAAGTTGATCATCCACAATTCCCTAGAAATCAATGACAACAGCACAGTTAACACGTCCTCAAGGTCTGATGGTATGTTCGCATATTGACCATCCGTCATTGAGTATAAAGCCGGTACATGAGTTCACTGCAGTACCTAAACCCTTTTAAAAGATTTCCAAAAAACGAGAAGTGAAGTTGGGACTCATTCCGAAATAATGGGAACAAAGGAAGCCCCATGAAGACTCACAATCGTACATTAATATTAAGATTTTGCTAAAATTCTGGCCGTATAAGTAGACTTAATCAGGAATAAAATGGAAATATTTTTGGTCCACCTAATCCACCAATAAACCTAATTATAGAATCATTTTGCTTCGGGTTCGTAGGAGCCAACCAACAACAAAATCCATATATGATGGCTTCCCACTTCACATGAGTAGGAACATCCATGATTTGGGTTTAAATCCACCCGAGTTTTAAAGATGCTTCATCTTTAACCTGTATGGCAATTTGGACACTTAAGAACAAAAATCCCCGCTATGTCCCTTTTTAAACATCCAACCAATAGGAGACTTCCTCTGAAGGTTCATGATTACATTTTGGTAGGCACCCGGATGATATAGAATAGGGAAACCATGGTGCTTCATTCTAGAAATTCTGAATTCTCAAATCCTCAACAATGGACACATAATCTCCCTGCGACCTTAAGAACACCATCCCCCTGGGAGAATAACTCATTGAGCTACTAAGTACGAATTCCTGTCACAATCCATCAATAGTGATCAGATGCTTCTTAGATTTCACCTCCACCACTAATGATGAGTCGGAGTTTGATGGACCATTGAAAACCACCATTGTGGAGGAATCTTCTAACTGCCACCTAAGCGACCCACCTATAACATCTTTAACAAGTCCTTTCCCAACCTAACATTTCAGTCTTATTCTCTTCTTCTACCATGAGAAACATCCAAATAGTCATATGAACTCAAAGCATATGCAACAACGGTTGGCTTTGCCGAAGTGGTAAAGGCCATTGTCGTAATCCTTTCAACAATTCTAACACATCTTCTTTATCGAAGGTTCATAACTCTTTTGTGTTTGTAAACACATATTGAAGACTTTTATGGTCAGTAAAACATAACATGCCCAACCTTTTATAACAACTATGTCTCCATATTTTCAAGGCGAAAAACTACAGAGCTAACTCTAAGATCATGATTGGTATTCTTCTCATGAACTTTGAGTTGCCTAAGAGCATAATCAATCACCTTGCCATGTTTGCATGAGGAACATCCCAAGCCCACTCGAAAGCATCGCAATACACTCAAAGACCATTTTATTATCCTCGCGCCGCGTAGGTCAAACACTGAGTTGGAGGTAAGTTTATCTTTCAACTCGATGAAAACCTTTTCACAAGATTTCGACCACTCAAACTTCACCTTCTTTGGGTCAAGTCTTTCAAAGGAGAAGCAATGGACGAAAAATCCATCAACAAATATTCTATAATAGCCGGCTGACCCAAGAAACTTTTTTATGTTCTGTGGGATTAGTCAAATGGTCTAGGCTAATTTCTGACCGCATCGTCTTTTTTCGAGATCAACCTCATACACTGTCACCAAAAGATTAATATGCGTCAAGAAAAACAATCTGCCTCAACCAAAATTCACACTTGTCTTAAAATTTGGCTACATAAAGTGGTGTTCTTTGAGGACTTTGAAAGGCAAACCTCAAGTTGACATCAATGCTCATCTTACATTTCTTTGGAGTTATATCAAAATATTCGATCAATGAAACAAAATCACAAATGAGTCAAGAGGGTAATCTTTGAAAACTCTATCATTAGGTCCATAAATATCGTCGGTCATTGTGTAACCCAAAAAGACAAAATAGAAATCATAAGTGACAATCTAGCTTCAGAAGCTGATTTTGGAAATCTTCACTCTCACCCTAATGTTTAGTGAATATCCTGACCTGAAGTCAATCTTTGGAAAAGTAGCTAGAAACCTTGGAGTTGATCAAAAGAATCATCAATCCTGAGTGAGAGAGACTACTTGTTATTTGTCGTAACCTTTTTTTAATTGAAGTGGCGATAATCAATGGCACATTCTAAGAGACCATTCCTTCTTCTTAACAAACAAATGAGCACCCCATGAAGGAAATACTAGATTGAATGAACCCTTGTTAGTAATCTGTGCAGTTGGAAGCTTCACTCTTTTTCAATTCATCTTCTAGAGCATCCTATATGGAGGAATTGAAATGGGCTTCTGTCTGGTAAATAAATCAATGGTCAAAGTCAATTTCCCGTTCGGGAGGAACTCCCGGAGGTCATTTACGAAAACAACTCTAGGAATTCTTGCTCACTACAAGGACTGAACTCAATAGAATGAGAAGAGTATGTCGCCAAACTATGACTCGAGGAGTTTGCGCCTTCACATTCTAGTGTCCTTAACAACCTCAAAACATGGTCTATAAAAAACCTTGGGCTTATCATCTTACAGCTCATTTAAGACATGAAATAAAGTTTTATCACGCTGTGACTACTTGGGGCTACATTGTACCGCAATCCGTTGGCCCCTGCCACTCAGGATCAACTACGGTATCATTTTACGGATGTCTAATTCTGGGTGGTATCTTGCAGAGTTCAAGCCTCAGTCAATGTAGGATATCTCGGGAGACAAGAGGTCAAACGCCGGTCTGAGGGAGTCTATGTTAAGCGCAAGAACAACATGAAAAGCTTAATCCTATACCCCAGTTATGCGAATGATAGTCACCAAAGTATCAAGCGAATTAGCATGTTCTGCAAGGACGGAAAATCTACCAATAAAGTCAATGGGCAGCCAATACGGCTGGTGCGAGCATTGCAGACATATTCCTATAGACTCTTTTGTGGCACACTACAGAGTCACCCACTTTGCGGAGTACACAACTGCAAAAGATGGTCAAAAGATAGGAGTTCATACACTTACGATCTTCGAGAGAGATGCTTCCTAGTCAAATTCTGATCTAGACCCTAAGCCATGTCCTCAGGCTGAGTTGTGAAGCAAAGAAAATGAGAAGGGTTAGCACCAGGTGCGTTGGTCAGCAAAGCATAAACATTATGAGAAAAACTTGTAACGTAACATACCATTCACAACGTCGGGGAGAGCTTTTCTTGTTTGACCCCTAGCTGAGTGCCATAGTAAACAGATCCTTATTGGAGCTTCAGAACTAACCGCATTGGTTTGATTTTGGCTTTACCCTTTACGTTGATCTCACATTAGGACAAACTTTGCACCACATGGGCCCACCTTTTGCCACAACCATAGCAACCTATTTGTTCACAAGGAATCTCCCATATGTTTCTACCACACTTACCACAAGTTTTGGTCTTTCTCTTGGTGGATTCAACATTTCTCCCTTTTTAGTTTTAGATTAGACCTCTATCATTGTGATTTTTGGAGAATTGAATGGTACTTGGTTTTGAAACCTACCTCATACCTTATTAACTTAGTGTGCTTACGTGTCTTGTTGAAAAATCTCTCAAATGGCCTACTCATTTTAGAAGCAACACTTTCAAAAGCCTTTACCTTCTTAAGCTTCCCTATTCATCTTCCTTTAGACGACTTTCTCCTTCAACCCTGTGAGCATTGAACCATCAACCTATGAAAAAAATCCATCTTTTCTATGAAGCATGGCCTGACAACGACATTCTTCTTGCAAGCTCTTTCCGGATACGCCCGGCTTACATGAACGACTCATTTCAACCTAGCATTAGAACACCACAAAGAAGAAGCATATTTGGACAGCTTAATGAACTTTAAGAAGTATTGCCTTGACACTCATACCTCCTTGACGAAAGGTTGATTGAACGTCTCTACCTTTATCTTCCTTTGTTCCTTGGAAAGAATCTGTCAAAATAAAGGCCTTTTTGAAGATCTGCCAAGTCACGGAATCATCTCCTAAAGCCCGATTATCCTATCCTTCCACTGATTTACCATGTCTGAGCCACATCCTTTGAGTTTGATAGGCAGCGAGTTCAGCCTTCTAATAGTACTCACCCCCATTAGCAAAAAAAATCTTGTAAACCTCATCAAGAAATCTTGGGAGGTCTTCATCAACTTTTGACCCAAGCGAAAATAGGAGGATTCAATCTCGTGAAATCTCTCAAACGGCTAGCCATTAAGTACTAGCATATTGGTTCTCTCGAGGACAGTCCTCTCTGTTAGTTTGTGCCGTAATAGCCTGAGCTTGAGTGGTTATGTGCTTGGCTCTGAATCTATTGTTGGAACAGGGTATGCCCTCACCTCACCCTATTCCGTCAAAGACCGGAGGGGATTCACCGAGACTTGATATTTGCATAGCAGCTGCACATTGAGAGGAACTTGATCTGAGAAAGAGTCCCGCATTATGCAATCTCTTCTCTACTAAATTCTCTAGCGGCTGTCCTTTCTTGTTGTTCAATACGCCGCATGAACCAACAAGAGAAAGGGATTAGCATTCTAAGACACATAGTGTCAAAGCTCTTAAAGCGAACGAACATAGGATTACCAAGAAAAGAGAATTTTGCTAGTCTTACATAGCTCCTCATCCGTAGTTGTGGTGCGCTTCACAACCAATGAACAAGACACTTAATAAGTAATGTGATTTAGGTATGCATGATCCTAAAGATATTTTTACCTGATGTTGTTATGATATCAAGTTCTGTGACAATTAGAGAGGCATAGCCGCAGATGTCACCGGCGCGGTGTGTCCCTATCAGCAGGACTCAGAAAAGCCGCTTAGCATTCTCGTCATAACATGTTGATCAGTTTAAAAATTAGGCCGGAAAATTAAAAACTTTTAACATTCTAATTGAAGTATACTTAGCACTTCATACTTACACATTCATAATGACCATACGCATATTCGATTAAAACGCTCACATATATATAAAAACGCATCTAAAAGAAGTAAAAAAAAATAACAAAGTCTGGGACTTTAGCCAATTATATAGTAAATATGTTCATATATCGCCTTAGTAACAAAAGAATCCAAAAGAACATAGAATGGAAGTAGAATATCTTTAAAACTACTAGTCTGGCATAAGCTTGGAATATGAAAGATAGCATCCGCCGACACATGAGGACGCTAACCACGACTTGAATAAAAAGAAGCTTCTTTCAAAATCAAACTCCTTAAACTTCAATGGCCGGAAACCACACTTCTAGTCAAATTACAATAATGGGCATAGTACGCCACGTGTACTAAGTATGGGTAATGCACATAACATATAATGATATGCATGAAAAGGATCATTTATCATTTCTTTAGAAAACATGCTAAGTATGTCTGAAGCTTCAATACACATACCATAGAACATATACAAGTTAAGGATCCATCAACATCAAGGCATGATTACAAGTAAAGACATACATCATAAGAATCATGTTAACATTTCATATTCAAAGGATCATAGAACATAACATACAAGTCACTTACCATGATCCTTCCCAACCTACAATTGAAATTGGTCATGTGAAAAATCCCATAACCCCCACAGCAACCAAGTAAACAAGATAGGAGACCATGAATAAAGCCTTTGCTTCATATAACTTGTAACATAAACAGCCATCACTTCATATAATATATAAACCAATATAACATATTCATCATAATGACCAACTCTTATAAGAGTAACATTTCATGTATCATAACATATATTCTTTTCATCTTATCATAATTACATGGAGCAATCTCCTTAGGACTTCTCCTTAGAGTCAACTTGTTTGTGCAATGTCAAGGTAGAGTCCCATACCCCTACCTATACTAAGTAGACTCCTCAAGTCACCCTAGTTAACGTTCATTACTTGTCTTTCATTTTACATCGTAGGGACATTCAAACACTTAAACGACAAGCACCATCGTTGAGCTAAACATGGAATGCCGGTGTCATAAACCCCACACCGAAAGAAGGTGGTCACTGGCCAAAGTAGAACCAAACATGACATAGCTTTCTAGGTGGATCCACTAGCTAGTAGCCTATGGTGCAACATAGTTCGAGAACTGAGATATATGTAGAGACCATAGTTCCACATTACATGGCAACTCTCAATCTCATGAGAGTCATTGTGACCTACCTTCCAACTAGGGAAGGGATACCTCTCATATCTAGTTCACGGGTGCTTAGCTTAAGTCCTGTTCTTGAATAAACTTAAGTTGTCTTTTATCATAAACTTATCATAGGTCATAGGAGATTAAATCCTTGTATAAACATGATCAGATCTCTTTAGGATACATGAGAATTATTTTTCATCCTAGACCCTTCGTTTGTGAGATTAACTTAACATAATCATCTTGTGTTAAAGCATTACAAGAGAATATCATGAACTTGCATTTTTTTGTGTTTTTATCATGATTCCACAAGTAACATGTTTCATTATACCAACCAATACACATAGAACATCATACATACTTCCATAACATAGCATCATGGTTTATAGGCTAACATATACATTGTAGAGTAATCATAATTTTAGAAAATTTACCTCATGCTTTCAAGAACCTTAATTCAAGAACTTAGTTCAACTTACAACATTCATACCATAATATATGAGAAATACTCAATAGCATAATCAGAACAACTCTTCAAATCATATACAAGATCAAATGCATAATGTTAGATAAGGGAAAGGGTCATTTAAGAGTTCATTCTATCTTTAGTTCCAATAATCCCTACGTTTTCATGTCAT
>JAJJBR010001230.1:0-21203 GCA_022817965.1 Solanum lycopersicoides
TAATGTTCTATAACTGCGAGCACTATGTATCAGATCCAACAATAGGTATACGATACATATTATGTATCATTCTTTGGCAAACTAGAACTACATGTATATGATACTAAATAATACCACACAATAAAGTATCGATAAAATTATTTACTTCTCTAATATAACTGATAGGATTATAACATTTAGCAATTTACTAAATATTCTAAGAATAGTAATGTATAATGATTAATATATCATTTTTCCACAATGTTCACAAGGTATGTCGTCAAGTTGAAATCTACCACAGTTACATATTTTTCCTCTTAAGACAAACAATGTACTTTCGTCCAGCACCAAACTAACACATAGTGACACAAATTTGTAACCATCTTATAACATGTACATAATACATTACAATAACAAATGATACAACCATTCAACAAAATCCAAGATGGCGTATATATTTATGTATAATCCACACTTTCATCTCGATCAAAACAAGTAATTTACATATCTTGATAGAAGAGAATGGGATGTTGTTGAGTAAAAAATGAATTGTTGTTGGTGGGCTGAATTTGGAGCCCAAATTGGCTTGAAAATGAGTTTTAAAGGGGAGTGAAAAGATTGCCAATTGAATTGCAGTTATAGCCAAATAGGAATTAAAAAGTTACCCAGTTGAGTTTAATTTGAGATGAATTAATATTGGTTAATTAATGAACCTCTTATCTTAATGAGATACAATAATTAATTCTATTATAAGATAATTAACTCATAAATATAAACTATAAATTAGCTAAACTAAATAATGAAAATTTCACTAAAACTAAAACCTTTTGAGATAATTTTCAAATATTAATAAACAAATATATGCAAAAATATATAGAATATATAAATTATTTTTTGTCATTTTAAAATTTATAAAAATGAAAAAATACTTAACATGACTTGGAAAATATTTAAATTTTATAGAGTCAATTATTTCAAACCATTTGGAATTTAAGAAGATTGATGACTAATTCATATTGTGGAGGTCCGAAATTGGGTGTCAACGTTGGCCCTCGTGAACGCCAACCATTAGACCCTCAGACTAGAGCCAAGCCTAGCCCTTAGGCCCCCACACCAAGTGATAACCACGAGGACCTTCATGAACTGTGGTCCTACACACGTTCCGTGGGAGGGTCCATGAACCTGAGCCAAGAGACCTAAACCCAAGTGAGGACCACGAGGACCTTCACACTACGTGATCCTTCACACGAGCCGTGGTAATGCTCGTCACAAGACCCCCCAGAACAAGTAGTCACTGGATAAGGACCACGACTAATCCTATGGTCCCTGCTCCCTTTCACGGTCCATGAAAGTGGCCTGGTCGACCCTTTCTGATTTTTAAGTTGGGTTATTTTTTGTATTTTTCCATATGCATTGGGCACCTAAACTAAGCCTTTTAACCCATAAACTACGTGGTTTTTTTGTCAATTTTAGCCTACAAACATAAGTGGAAAGTACCCAAGTCATATCATTCACCAAAAACGTAGAAAATTAGAGCGCAAAGAAGAAAGATGTATAGCAACCCTAGTTCAAGAACATAGCGAGTTTCCATCAATTTCAGCCCCAAAATTGAAAGATTTCTCTTTAGAATTCATCACCAGATTTGTGAGATTTCACTAGTGGGTTCCTTCACCCATAATGCCTCTAGATTTCAGTCAGTTTCTTGATTCCCTCACTATTATGTAGACGTAGGGTTTCTTGAATATTAGAAATTGTTGGGTTTTAACTGTTAGTATGATCCAAATAAGATTATCACATTGTTTCTTAGTTCTTTGCATGAAATTCAAACCCCTAGCTACGTACTATTTTTAGTTCATGAATTGCACATGATAGATTAGTTAATTTCTATATATAAATACATGATTCAGTTCAAGAATGTCACATTATCAGTATAATGTTGCATTCTGAGTTTGCATGTTCGTGTTCTGAGTTATCCAATATTAAAGTATTTGAGTCATAATATTGTTTATTTACATAATCACTTGAGAGTAGATTAATACCGAGTTGGACTAGGGCCAATCACGCTTACAGTCCCAGAACTACGTGCCCCCGTAGGTTGTAAGTCCCTTCTGTGGGCATCATTTTAGTGATCACACCAGTCATGCCTCTATACCTTTGGCAGGGTATATTGGATCCTCTCGATGGGCATATATATCGGACTCCACATTTACCTCATGTGGTTTTATATCAGTTATTAATAGCTCCTATTGCATTGACCATGTTATCAGTTCAGTATTCATTCTCCGATATGTTATAAATTTGGTCATTGCATTTAGTTAACTTATGTTAAGTATATTAAGTATCCTTACCATGTTCCGACTATATCATTGATTTATCATTTTGTTCTACCATATTGTTATTCAGCTTAACTCTATCATGCATGCTCAGTCCCTTTCAAGTACTAATACATACTTTGAGCTACATGTTTCCCTAATGTAGGTTTAGGTTCTAAGCTTTCATATCACACTTATATTGGTCCCGATCTTCAGTTTTGCAGCACTAGTGGTGAGTCTTCATTCTTCGAGGAAGGAGAATACGACACGAGGGTCGCGGCTGCTGCAACAGGAAAAGGCGGACGACACAACTCTTTTCCGGATTTTTTGGATTGATGAGAGTGTGAGGCAGTTGGGTTGGTTTTTCTTTTGGACTGTTGGGTCACCAAAATTTCTGAGTTTGCTGGCGTGAATAAGGAGAACGAAGTGGGGTGTTCGGGCATTTGTTACGCTATATTTGTTGTATTGTATGTCGAATTAATTGGGTTTCTTTTGGTATTCCTGATGATGTTATTGTGGGTTGGGAATGTAACAACCCGGATTCTGGAATCCGGATCGCAACCGGCGTCGTTGACCTCTCAGAGGTCGCAGACAAGCCTCATCTTGCATTCATCACATTCATCTAGTTAAATTTGCGGAAAATTTAAAACTTTTTATATGTATGAAGTATACATAGACTTCATATAATTATTAACTAGATACATCATATACTAAGCTCAACATAAGAGAACAACCATCTAACATAAAGAATCAATTCGAAACTGAAGATGAATATATCATAAATAGTTTGCCAAACACGGCCTTATTACAAAGCTTCGAAATAAAGGTACGAAAGAAACTCTAGGGACAACATCCACTAGCTATGTCTAAAACTAAGGCTAGACTAAATCTGTAGCATCCTCGAAATCATGAGGACCTACCAATTGGTTTGGAGAAACGCTGAAGTCCAAACCGCTGCAAGTGTCGTCAACCTGTCCTTTGACTTGCACCTATAAAAATAGTAAATAGTAGGGGGTTAGTACACCACTTGTACTAAGTATGGGTGTATGCACACATACACATAAAGCTATGCATGATCAAGGAAAGCTCTTCCTAAGCAACATGCCATTTCTGGAAAGTCTAGTCATTAGACTTTCCTAATTCGTTAGTTGTGAATTGTGGTATGAATATGATGTATTTTAATGCATTCAAAGCACACAATTCATTTTCTATATGATTACAAGACATTAGTATCATCAACATAATTTTAGAACAACTCAAGCGAAGATTTGAGATTTTGATCCTCTTAGGCCGAGAGCTCCTCTTTATACACTTAGATTATTTTTCAGCCTTTTTCTTCTTCTTGTTGTGTAGTTCTATAACTCCTTTAGTCCTATGTTTTACTTACAAGTGCAATGATTCATTGTAGTCCCATACCCACAATGAATCAAGTAAGTAATTCAAGAGATTAAAAAATTTGACTTAACTACAATTTGGGGCATGAATATATTTATAAGTCAATAGTTATTGACTATACTCATTCTTTAGTTGATTGCATAATGGGCATAGTTCTTGGGGCATATCATTAAAGCTTATAATCTTTCTTACTTTGGGCATGAATTCTTTATAAACCAATCTTTAGTGACTATTCATATTATTGTATTATTGGCCTAATGTAAGAAGTCATTATAAGCCAATCTTATTTGGCTAATATCTTTTGCCAATTATATAAAGTCATTACAAGCCAATTTATTTGTCTTTATCATTTTCATAACATGAGGATTCATTATTAGCTATGCCCTTTACTTATTGTAAACTTTATTGGACATGATTTGACTATCCTTACAACAAGTTATTCATTACATCAAGTATTCATTACATTTCATAAGCCATTCTCTATTGATTATGCCATTGATTTCATTACTTTCATGTTTTATATATTATACATTTCATATACACGAGACCTTGGAATCGTTGATATAGCATTAAGACATCTCAAGTGTGTGCCCAACATATGGTCCTCAACCCGAGGGCCTTCTTTAGCAAACACAGAGTCTGCTTCATTCGTTCATTCGTACTTCACATTATTCATTTCATTCATTCGTAGGCTGATGTAAACACCAACTATACCTAGGATGAAGTTTAAGACTCTCATCGGGATGACCAAGAATGACCTAATGCCATTACTTGAATCTGATTTCACCTCCTGATTGTCTTGCACAAACACCTTCGGTATTGTTCATTTCTTTATCTTTCATACTTTGAGGAACTCCAACCTTAACCGACATAGATCATGTGAGCATCATGAAATCCAGTGTCTTCCCCACACCGAAAAGAGGTGGAGTCACTGGCCAAGGTGAAACCAAAACATGCTAGCGTATATAGGGAATCGAACCCTGCTAGATCCCTATATTAGCAGTATAGGTTCAAAGACTAGGAGATATAAGGAGACCCATACCCGGCATGCCGGACAGTCTCATCATGAGAGTTACGTGAACCTCCGCCCTTCCCGAAGGAAGGCATCACCGCTCATAGCTAGCCTATCGGTGCTCAGTATAAAGTTCCATTACATTCAACTCATACATCATGAAAGCTGACTTCTAGCATGAGGACATCATAGCTCATTAGATGATTTCTCATCTCATCATTAGTATTAAGTGTGAACTGTCCTTACACTTACATATAGAGTATGATTGAGACTTATTTACTCTTTTGATGACTTGTCATCCTTACTTTACATTGATGAAATGTGAATTGTCCTTACATATCATCCTTACTTTACATTGATGAATGTGAATTGTCCTTACATATCATCCTTACTTTACATTGATGAATGTGAATTGTCCTTACATATCATCCTTACTTTATATTGATGAATGTGAATTGTCCTTACATATCATCCTTAGGTGTTAATGAGACTAGTCTCACACATTCTAACACCTTCATTCGTGAGTATTCTTTTAACAAATTAGCTTTGGTGTAAGTAAGACTTGTCTCACTTTCTTTAACACCCCATTCTGGTCACTTACTTAATTTAGACCCCTTTAATTATGTTATAACTCACGTTACTTCTTTACTTTAGTGTAGTAGATTCATATCATCGTTTATGGACGATGAGCACTTCATTCAATGAGTTTCATGAGTTCATATGTTATTCTTTTAGAGCATGTTGGGAGTTGTCCCAATGAGTGGCATGCCCTTGGTTATGGGTTCATTGAATTAGCTTAGAAGTGCTTATATTATCATTTGATATTCTAACTACATAAGATTGGCATATGATTAGTATTGGCCTCAACCTTTCAATATTAAACTACATAACCATTTTTATTGGCATGTGCCAATTTTAAGTGTGTTCATATTTAATTTAATATGTATGAACCATTAGCCAATCTTTTAATTATTTAACATAATATTATAGCAATTTACATGCATCACTTTTAGACAATGTATCGTTAGCCATTTTATTGGCATAAACAATTGGGCATAGATTTCATAATCATATTTGTTGTCATAAGTCAATTTTCATGTTCAACATGCTTAAGTTTTTATACATTATACATTAGTCAATCTTTTAGCTATTTAATATAATATTATAGCAATTTACATGCATCACTTTTAGACAATCTATCGTTAGCCATTTTATTGGCATAAACAATTGGGCATAGATTTCATAACCATATTTGTTGTCATAAGCCAATTTTCATGTTCAACATGCTTAAGTTTTTATACATTATACATTAGCCAATCTTTTAGATATTTAATATAATATTATAGCAATTTACATGCATCACTTTTAGACAATGTATCGTTAGCCATTTTATTGGCATAAACAATTGGGCATAGATTTCATAATCATATTTGTTGTCATAAGCCAATTTCATGTTCAACATGCTTAAGTTTTTATACATTATACCTTAGCCAATCTTTTAGCTATTTAATATAATATTATAGCAATTTATATGCATCACTTTTAGACAATGTATCGTTAGCCATTTCATTGGCATAAACAATTGGGCATAGATTTCATAACCATATTTGTTGTCATAAGCCAATTTTCATGTTCAACATGCTTAAGTTTTTATACATTATACATTAGCCAATCTTTTAGCTATTTAATATAATATTATAGACAACTCCCTACAACTTGTTTGACAATGTTGTGTCAGCCAATTTATTGGCATAAGATTAGTATTGGCATAAGCAATTGGCTATAGGCTTCATAACTTCTTTGTTGGCATAAGCCAAAGTTATATTCATTCATTCTTACATTATTATACCTTTATTCATTAGCCAATTCAATTATTAATCATAACATTATAGCCATTTGCATGCATCCCTTTTGGACAATGTATTGTTAGCCATTTTATTGGCATAAGCCAACAATCACTCAAATTATGATTTCATGGAGATCTTTTTAGCCAACCTTATAACATAACTTTAGGCATAACGTTTTTAAACATCTTGGAAAGCATCATATTATCATTTGATGAATATATCATCTTCATAACGTCATATTAACAGCAAGCGTGCACAACAGACCGTAACATCTTCATACATAACATTTTCGGACATATCGTTAACATAGTATCATTCTTTTAATTCACGTAATAACACTTAGCATCAAACAAGTCCAATTAATAGGTTCATTCAATCATTATTAATCAAAAACCATACACATTAAGATCAGCCAGCACCACATACCAACAACATGATTTCTAACCTATTCAACATTGAAATCGTAACAAGGATACTAGGGAAAGGAGTTCGACGAGAACGGGAACAACCCTAGTTTTCAAGATCTTGTGAATCATTCGAAGGAAAATACTCTTGGAGAAAGAATTCCAGGAGAGAAACCCATACCTTATATAGAACTTAATCTACGAAGACCACCTTGAACGAAACCTTGAAGAAACCTTGAAATCGCCCTAGAGAAATCGATAAATTTTCTGTTTTTCTTTCGTTCGTTGCTTGCTGTTTTTGCGTCGCCTTTTATATGAGTTTGAACGTGATTATTATGTTTAAGAACTGATATTGAATTATAAAACTTAGGTTTAATAAGTTAATTTAATAAACTAATTAGCCAATTACCAAAAAGCCCCTCCTAAGTTGACTAAATATAGGAGAACATAACACCTAGTCAAATCTGGAAATTGGTATTGACTATGGTTTTGGTCAACATTTTGACTTTATATTATTTAATTAAATCCTTAATTTAATTAATTTAGGGACCTAGGGTAAGTACTAAAGTACCCCTAAGTCATTGGAACCAAAATTAACCCTTTTGGACCATCCTAGGTTAAGTACTAGGATGTTTCTTGAGTTGTACTAGGTTAGTGTAAGAATTTCGTTTTGATCATTTAAACTAATTAATTAAATTGCTAATTTAATTAATTAGGTGACCTAAGGTAATTACTAAAGTACCCTTAAGTCGTTAGGACCATAACCAATCCTTTGAACCATCCTAGGTTAGGTACTAGGTTGTCTTTTTCTTGTTTTAACCGAAATCTGGAAATTGCTTTGTGATTTCGGTTTTCCCCTTTAAATTAATTAATTAAGTTGATAAATTAATTAATTAAGTAGCCTAGGTTAATTAATAAAGTACCCTTAAGTCGTTAGGATCTTAACTAACTCTTTGGATCATCCTAGGTTAGGTACTAGGTTGTCCCTTTCTTGTCTTAACCGAAATCTGAAAATTTCCTTTTTAGTTTCGGTTTTAGCCCTTTTAAATTAATTAATTAATTTGTTAAATTAATTAATTAGGTAACCTAGGGGAATTACTAAAGTATCCCTAAGTTGTTAGGACCATAACTAACCTTTTGGACCATCCTAGGTTAGGTACTAGGTTGTCTCTTTAACTAGTACTAGGTTAGTGTCAACCCGATTTTGGTCCTAGGTTGTCAGGTGCACTAATTAGTTTATTTCGTTTGGTCCTAGGTTAGTTAGCTATTTATGGCAGTAGGTTAGAGTCTAGAATTAGTTAGGAAGTTATTCCCCACATGGAGGGGTCCCTTGTGCACGTTTTTCCCCCCTAACTAACCTAACCGAATTCGGTTAGGGTGGTCCCCTCCTTGGCCACTTCTTCACATGTCTTGCACATGTGCTTGCACATGGGTTGGTTGTAATTTTCTAACTTACTATTATTTATGGTTCATTTGGGAATGTTTACTTATTGTCCCAAGGACCCTCACCATGTCCTTGGGCACTGCTTAATTTACATGATCATTTTAAATGGTCATGTGCTATGGTGCTAGGCTTGACACTTGGATGCCTAGTACTTCATATGTTTTGTTGAGATGTCATTTAATTTAGCTTAGGGTCTTCATTGCAGGTACATTTATTGAACATCAATCTTGGATTGGGTAAGACAACCCAAAAAGTATATTTCTTATTCGTATATAGAAAATTAGCTAATATCCCTTAGCCAATTTTTCTAAACTATGCCCAATATTTCTCAATATTGGGCATTGGGGTGCCTATGTACCCCTAATAGGCTATCCTAAGGTCATATTGGGCTCTTCATTAGACATATGATTTTCCGGAACGTTACATTATCCCCCCCTTAGGAACATTCGTCCCCGAATGACACTTACACATCATTTAAACAAAGAGGGTCATTTTCGAAAGTTACTTTATCATGCTTAAACTTTTCTCTTTTGTGAATATATGATTCACACATATTTGGATGATGCATATCATTCAAGCTTATCTGAAGCTTCATATTTAAGATTGAGGAATTTCCTTCTCAATCACACTTAACTTAATGCACATCACAAATCATGCAACACAGAAAACATGCCTATGCTACACAAAAACAGCAACATAAAATTCAACATAACTTCGTTTTAACTCACATAGTGCTATTATAAGACATACGATTAGTGACTTATAACACCAAATCAACTAAAGCACTTAAACTTAGAGTTTCTTAAACATAAACCAGACCTAGGAAGAGTATATCTAACCTCAAGAACTGAACAAGTGAGGGTAACGGGATCTCATATTTGCTACGGACATAGAGTCTATGGAAGGGACTTCTTGTTCTAAGTCTTTGACTCTAACTAAGTGGTATAAATACCCTTAGCTATCAACTTATTGGCTTTTAAATGTGAAACGATTTGGCCTACTGGATTTGAACCACGCCCTTCCCATTCCAGCTCTAACTCATTTGGAAACTGAAGCCTCACTATCATGTTTCGACAATCTATCGTAGCATAACACTTATGGAGCCAATCCATACCTGAGCCACATCCTTGAGCTTATATGCAGCCAACTTAGCCTCCTCCTTTTTATCAACACCCGTGGCATGCATTTTGAATCTACCATGTACTCACCTTCATGCGAACGACCACACTTACTACACATCTTTCGGTCACGCTGGACATGTCCATCATTGACCCTTCTTGGGAAGGCCAGATCTTGAGTCTGGCCCCTTAAACCACTTGGCCATCCTAATCCTTGTGTGTATTCTTCTACGCATTCACACAAGAAGGAAGTTAGATACTTATAATGACACAAAGTGTCAAATCTCTAGATAGCACGATAATGAGTACAAGAAGGGAAGATTTCCTATCACCGCGTAGTCTCTAAGTCATGATTGTGGCGCGCTTCACAACAATAAGCTAGAAACTACGTAACGTGGTTGTGTTGAGCTTTAGATCCTAGGTAATTTAACCTCATGCTCTGATACCAAGTTTGTAACGACCCGGATTCTGGAATTCGGATCGCAACCGGCGTCGTTGACCTCTCAGAGGTCGCAGACAAGCCTCATCTTGCATTCATCACATTCATCTAGTTAAATTTGTGGAAAATTTAAAACTTTTTATATGTATGAAGTATACATAGACTTCATATAATTATTAACTAGATACATCATATACTAAGCTCAACATAAGAGAACAACCATCTAACATAAAGAATCAATTTGAAACTGAAGATGAATATATCATAAATATTTTGCCAAACACGGCCTTATTACAAAGCTTCGAAATAAAGGTACGAAAGAAACTCTAGGGACAACATCCACTAGCTATGTCTAAAACTAAGGCTAGACTAAATCTGTAGCATCCTCGAAATCATGAGGACCTACCAATTGGTTTGGAGAAACGCTGAAGTCCAAACCGCTGCAAGTGTCGTCAACCTGTCCTTTGACTTGCACCTATAAAAATAGTAAATAGTAGGGGGTTAGTACACCACTTGTACTAAGTATGGGTGTATGCACACATACACATAAGCTATGCATGATCAAGGAAAGCTCTTCCTAAGCAACATGCCATTTCTGGAAAGTCTAGTCATTAGACTTTCCTAATTCGTTAGTTGTGAATTGTGGTATGAATATGATGTATTTTAATGCATTCAAAGCACACAATTCATTTTATATATGATTACAAGACATTAGTATCATCAACATAATTTTAGAACAACTCAAGCGAAGATTTGAGATTTTGATCCTCTTAGGCCGAGAGCTCCTCTTTATACACTTAGATTATTTTTCAGCCTTTTTCTTCTTCTTGTTGTGTAGTTCTATAACTCCTTTAGTCCTATGTTTTACTTACAAGTGCAATGATTCATTGTAGTCCCATACCCACAATGAATCAAGTAAGTAATTCAAGAGATTAAGAAATTTGACTTAACTACAATTTGGGGCATGAATATATTTATAAGTCAATAGTTATTGACTATACTCATTCTTTAGTTGATTGCATAATGTGCATAGTTCTTGGGCATATCATTAAAGCTTATAATCTTTCTTACTTTGGGTATGAATTCTTTATAAACCAATCTTTAGTGACTATTCATATTATTGTATTATTGGCCTAATGTAAGAAGTCATTATAAGCCAATCTTATTTGGCTAATATCTTTTGCCAATTATATAAAGTCATTATAAGCCAATTTATTTGGCTTTATCATTTTCATAACATGAGGATTCATTATTAGCTATGCCCTTTACTCATTGTAAACTTTATTGGACATGATTTGACTATCCTTACAACAAGTTATTCATTACATCAAGTATTCATTACATTTCATAAGCCATTCTCTATTGATTATGCCATTGATTTCATTACTTTCATGTTTTATATATTATACATTTCATATACACGAGACCTTGGAATCGTTGATATAGCATTAAGACATCTCAAGTGAGTGCCCAACATATGGTCCTCAACCCGAGGGCCTTCTTTAGCAAACACAGAGTCTGCTTCATTCGTTCATTCGTACTTCACATTATTCATTTCATTCATTCGTAGGCTGATGTAAACACCAGCTATACCTAGGATGAAGTTTAAGACTCTCATCGGATCATGAAGTGCAATGACCAAGAATGACCTAATGCCATTACTTGAATCTGATTTCACCTCCTGATTGTCTTGCACAAACACCTTTGGTATCGTTCATTTCTTTATCTTTCATACTTTGAGGAACTCCAACCTTAACCGACATAGATCATGTGAGCATCATGAAATCCAGTGTCTTCCCCACACCGAAAAGAGGTGGAGTCACTGGCCAAGGTGAAACCAAAACATGCTAGCGTATATAGGGAATCGAACCCTGCTAGATCCCTATATTGGCAGTATAGGTTCAAGGACTAGGAGATATAAGGAGACCCATACCCGGCATGCCGGACAGTCTCATCTCATGAGAGTTACGTGAACCTCCGCCCTTCCCGAAGGAAGGCATCACCACTCATAGCTAGCCTATCGGTGCTCAGTATAAAGTTCCATTACATTCAACTCATACATCATGGAAGGTGGCTTCTAGCATGAGGACATCATAGCTCATTAGATGATTTTTTCATCTCATCATTAGTATTAAGTGTGAACTGTCCTTACACTTACATATAGAGTATGATTGAGACTTATTTACTCTTTTGATGACTTGTCATCCTTACTTTACATTGATGAAATATGAATTGTCCTTACATATCATCCTTACTTTACATTTATGAATGTGAATTGTCCTTACATAGCATCCTTACTTTACATTGATGAATGTGAATTGTCCTTATATATCATCCTTACTTTATATTGATGAATGTGAATTGTCGTTACATATCATCCTTAGGTGTTAATGAGACTAGTCTCACACATTCTAACACCTTCATTCGTGAGTATTCTTTTAACAAATTAGCTTTGGTGTAAGTAAGACTTGTCTCAATTTCTTTAACACCCCATTCTTGTCACTTACTTAATTTAGACCCCTTTAATTATGTTATAACTCACATTACTTCTTTACTTTAGTGTAGTAGATTCATATCATCGTTTATGGACGATGAGCACTTCATTCATTGAGTTTCATGAGTTCATATGTTATTCTTTTAGAGCATGTTGGGAGTTGTCCCAATGAGTGGCATGCCCTTGGTTATGGGTTCATTGAATTAGCTTAGAAGTGCTTATATTATCATTTGATATTCTAACTACATAAGATTGACATATGATTAGTATTGGCCTCAACCTTTCAATATTAAACTACATAACCGTTTTTATTGGCATGTGCCAATTTTAAGTGTGTTCATATTTAATTTAATATGTATGAACCATTAGCCAATCTTTTAATTATTTAACATATTATTATAGCAATTTACATGCATCACTTTTAGACAATGTATCGTTAGCCATTTTATTGGCATAAACAATTGGGCATAGATTTCATAATCATATTTGTTGTCATAAGCCAATTTTCATGTTCAACATGCTTAAGTTTTTATACATTATACATTAGTCAATCTTTTAGCTATTTAATATAATATTATAGCAATTTACATGCATCACTTTTAGACAATGTATCGTTAGCCATTTTTTTGGTATAACAAAATGGGCATAGATTTCATAATCATATTTGTTGTCATAAGCCAATTTTCATGTTCAACATGCTTAAGTTTTTATACATTATACATTAGCCAATCTTTTAGCTATTTAATATAATATTATAGCAATTTACATGCATCACTTTTAGACAATGTATCGTTAGCCATTTTATTGGCATAAACAATTGGGCATAGATTTCATAATCATATTTGTTGTCATAAGCCAATTTTCATGTTCAACATGCTTAAGTTTTTATACATTATACATTAGCCAATCTTTTATCTATTTAATATAATATTATAGCAATTTACATGCATCACTTTTAGACAATGTATCGTTAGCCATTTTATTGGCATAAACAATTGGGCATAGATTTCATAACCATATTTGTTGTCATAAGCCAATTTTCATGTTCAACATTCTTAAGTTTTTATACATTATACATTAGCCAATCTTTTAGCTATTTAATATAATATTATAGACAATTCCCTACAACTTGTTTGACAATGTAGTGTCAGCCAATTTATTGGCATAAGATTAGTATTGGCATAAGCAATTGGCTATAGGCTTCATAACTTCTTTGTTGGCATAAGCCAAAGTTATATTCATTCATGCTTACATTATTATACCTTTATTCATTTTCCAATTCAATTATTAATCATAACATTATAGCCATTTGCATGCATCCCTTTTGGACAATGTATTGTTAGCCATTTTATTGGCATAAGCCAACAATCACTCAAATTATGATTTCATGAAGATCTTTTTAGCCAACCTTATAACATAACTTTAGGCATAACGGTTTTAAACATCTTGGACAGCATCATATTATCATTTGATAAATATATCATCTTCATAACGTCATATTAACAGCAAGCATGCACAACAGACCGTAATATCTTCATACATAACATTTTCGGACATATCGTTAACATAGTATCATTCTTTTAATTCACGTAATAACACTTAGCATCAAACAAGTCCAATTAATAGGTTCATTCAATCATTATTAATCAAAAACCATACACATTAAGATCAGCCAGCACCACATACCAACAACATGATTTCTAACCTATTCAACATTGAAATCGTAACAAGGATACTAGGGAAAGGAGTTCGACGAGAACGGGAACAACCCTAGTTTTCAAGATCTTGTGAATCATTCGAAGGAAAATACTCTTGGAGAAAGAATTCCAGGAGAGAAACCCATACCTTATATAGAACTTAATCTACGAAGACCACCTTGAACGAAACCTTGAAGAAACCTTGAAATCGCCCTAGAGAAATCGATAAATTTTCTGTTTTTCTTTCGTTCGTTGCTTGCTATTTTTGCGTCACCTTTTATATGAGTTTGAACGTGATTATTATGTTTAAGAACTGATATTGAATTATAAAACTTAGGTTTAATAAGTTAATTTAATAAACTAATTAACCAATTACAAAAAAGCCCCTCCTAAGTTGACTAAATATAGGAGAACATAACACCTAGTCAAATCTGGAAATTGGTATTGACTATGGTTTTGGTCAACATTTTGACTTTATATTAATTAATTAAATCCTTAATTTAATTAATTTAGGGACCTAGGAAAAGTACTAAAGTACCCCTAAGTCATTGGAACCAAAATTAACCATTTTGGACAATCCTAGGTTAAGTACTAGGATGTTTCTTGAGTTGTACTAGGTTAGTGTAAGAATTTCATTTTGATCATTTAAACTAATTAATTAAATTGCTAATTTAATTAATTAGGTGACCTAAGATAATTACTAAAGTACCCTTAAGTCGTTAGGACCATAACCAATCCTTTGAACCATCCTAGGTTAGGTACTAGGTTGTCTTTTTCTTGTTTTAACCGAAATCTGGAAATTGCTTTGTGATTTCGGTTTTGCCCTTTAAATTAATTAATTAAGTTGATAAATTAATTAATTAAGTAGCCTAGGTTAATTAATAAAGTACCCTTAAGTCGTTAGGATCTTAACTAACTCTTTGGATCATCCTAGGTTAGGTACTAGGTTGTCCCTTTCTTGTCTTAACCGAAATCTGAAAATTTCCTTTTTAGTTTCGGTTTTAGCCCTTTTAAATTAATTAATTAATTTGTTAAATTAATTAATTAGGTAAACTAGGGGAATTACTAAAGTACCCCTAAGTTTTAGGACCATAACTAACCTTTTGGACCATCCTAGGTTAGGTACTAGGTTGTCTCTTTAACTAGTACTAGGTTAGTGTCAACCCGATTTTGGTCCTAGGTTGTCGGGCTGCACTAATTAGTTTATTTCGTTTGGTCTAGGTTAGTTAGCTATTTATGGCAGTAGGTTAGAGTCTAGAATTAGTTAAGAAGTTATTCCCCACATGGAGGGTCCCTTGTGCACGTTTTTCCCCCTAACTAACCTAACGAATTCGGTTAGGGTGGTCCCCTCCTTGGCCACTTCTTCACATGTCTTGCACATGTGCTTGCACATGGGTTGGTTGTAATTTCCTAACTTACTATTATTTATGGTTCATTTGGGAATGTTTACTTATTGTCCCAAGGACCCTCACCATGTCCTTGGGCACTGCTTAATTTACATGATCATTTTTAAATAGTCATGTGCTATGGTGCTAGGCTTGACACTTGGATGCCTAGTACTTCATATGTTTTGTTGAGATGTCATTTAATTTAGCTTAGGGTCTTCATTGCAGGTACATTTATTGAACATCAATCTTGGATTGGGTATGACACCCAAAAGTATATTTCTTATTCGTATATAGAAAATTGGCTAATATCCCTTAGCCAATTTTTCTAAACTATGCCCAATATTTCCTACCAAAGGTATAAAGGAATTGTCTTGGTGTGATCACTGAAATGATGCCGCAGAGGGGACCTACAACCTACGTGCACATAGTTCGGGACATGAGTGACTTCCTATTCCACTCGATATTAATCAACTCGCAATTGATAAGTAAATAAAAACAATATTATAACTGAAATACTGTAAACTAGATAGCTCATAATACGAACATGAAAAATTAGAATGCACATTATACTGATAATGTTACATCCTAGAACTGAAGCATGTATTTAATTTATCAAAATTCATTTAACTATCATCTGTAATTCATGAAACAAAAATAGAACATAGATAGGGTTCTGAAATTGCACCAAAGAACTAAGGGAACAACGTGATAATCTTATTTGGATTCACACTAATAACTAAAACCCAACAATTTTCTAACATTCAAGAAAACCCTAGTCTAATAATAGTGAGGGAATCAAGGAACTGATTGAAATCTAGGACCTTATGGGTGAAAGGAATCCACTACTGAAAATCTCCACCATACCTGGTGATGAATTCCACGGAGAAACTTTCAATTTTGGGTCTTTAATTGATGGAAATTCCTCGCTCCTTGAACAAGTGTTTATCTTACCTGCTTTTTCTTTTGCTTGTTCTAATTTCTAGCGTTCAGGTCAATGCATGGTACCGACAAAGCCTTGGTCGCATTTGTATCTGTCCTTTCTAGTAGAAGTAATGACAATGATGACAGTCTCAAAGAGGGACTAGGGATCATCTTAAAGAATTTGACGTCGTATTGGAGGAATTGGATCAAGAGATTAGGCATACGAGACACCAAGCCAATGGATAGAGTTCTTAATAGGACTTCCACGTCGCTCTGATTCCTCGCTCATCTTTATATACAAAGATGAACATTATTATCATTCCTAAATCGGCGGCAGTCCGAATAGGCTGGGACTACCCTTTATGTCATTTTTCAATTTTCATCATAAAAATTTTAAAAAGAAAAAAGACCCATGGTCATGGCGGAACCGTATTTCCTTATTTTCAATGAAAGCCTCTTCTATTGCGAAAATTTATTCCACTAGCTTTATTGTTTTTTTAGTAAAACTAATTTACAATCTGTCAATATCATGCATGTCACAAACTAAAGAATTAAAAGAGGTAGTGACGATGTTCTAAGAGTTGAGAGAGATCATTATATTTAATACATCACCAAAGAATTGAAACAACTCGAGAATCATGATAAGCAAATATGGATGACACATAAAAGTTGATTGTGTCTAAGGACTAGAATAATGTATATCTGACAGAAGCTCGGAAAAGAGAACTCAACAACTAACTTAGGCAATTTATCGAATACATTTGTTTTTGATGACATCTCAGGGTTGAGCATAGACGTTCATCTTAGGTGCGAATCTACTCAGAATGCTATCAAGAGCTATAGGATTGAAGATTTAGAGTTTCTTTTATTTCCTTTCCTTGTATTCGCATTCATTTCCTGTAACGCATCTTATGTTTATGGTAAAAAATTATCATTTAATGAACTACCATCTGACCTGAATTCTCAAGAATGAAGATAGTGTAGGCGACCTATTCGCCTCATTTATTTTCTTATCAAAATACTCTATTTCAGTAAACCTCGAGGGGGAACTACGTTTGACCTAAATTCCTGCATAACCGGATACATAGGCGCCACTAGGAAAGGTCATATCTCTTATAAGATTTCTAGTTTCCTTTACAACAAATGCCATATATATTTAGAGAGACTAAAAAACTCTCAAGAATAAGATATTTCAACAGGCAAGACTAAGATACATTGAGTTGTAAGTGCGGACAAATTTTTTGAGGGAGTCTAAAAAAATCTACAAGTCATGTACCACAGTTCGAGGTACGGTCGAAGACACAACCCGGACAGAAATTTTTAGCCACCCTCTCAAAAATTCTCAAGAAGAAAAATCTGTAACAATTCAAGACTGAAGTCACATGCGAATTGCAACTAGGACAAAATTTGTTGAGAGGGACTCAAAAAATCTACCAACTCATATATCAAATAATTTGAGATACTCCAGGGACATCTAAGTGACATAAATTTTTTAGGATGGGTTCAAAAAATTCTTCAAGAATCACTAAAAGTATGCAATTAATTTTGAACAGTTCAAAGTATGTCAGAAGTTTTAAAGCTAACTTCAAAATGATCTCTGCATCGTTAAAGTTCAAAGTCAACTTCAACACATCTCAAACACCGTGATTTTTGAGTCAACTACAAAACTTTCCAATATGGAGGATTTCAGGAACCATGACAGAAATTACTTCAATCTTCAATGATTTCTGAATTCTCTTAGAAACAATTCATCAGATATGTCAAAAGTTATAACCATGGACGTTCATTTAAGCTTGCATGACATGACATTTGACAATAGATTTTCCAAATGATTCTTCAAAACATTTCTTTTCCTAAAGACTTTTAATATGTTAAATGTTCTGTATAATCTCATCTTATGTCTATGAGAAGAATGAGATCAAATTGATCAACCGAAGATAGCAAGACAAGGAGAAAGCGATTGAAGAAGTTAACACATATCAGTTTATTTTAAAAACTAATAATTTTCCCGTGGATGTAGGTATATAAGATTACTTAAGATCATCATATTCCTCCATTCAACGATATGGGAAATTCAAAGGGCGATAGCTTCCTGAAATGGACAACTTTTCTGGTGGACGCAGTGAAGTCATTGAAGTTTTCAAAAAAAAAGATTAGTTCAAAATACGAGTGACAACACCTCATTCAAATCTCCAACAAAGCATGAGTCACAATAACTCAAAATGAAAAAATAGGAAACAAGTGAACAGCACTTCTCCCAACATGCAGAAGCATATTCAATGACATCAACTTACATTTTTAGCATCAAAACGTTTGAAGAATATTCACAAATTCCGTCGATATCAAACAAGATGTTGTGAACCATCGAGAGGGCCATCATCTTCAATTGCCGAGAGGGTCATGGCATCTTCAAATGCCAAGAGGGATATAATGTATGGAAATGCAAAGAGAGCAATTGTATCTTCAACGCTGAGAGGGACATTATATCTTCAAAACCACCAAGAAGGTTGTTAAATCTTCAAATGCCGAGAAGGCATTGCACCTTCAAAACCGTCGAGAGGGCCATCATCTACAAATGCTGAAGAGCTATGCATCTTCAAATGCCGAGAGTTCCATCATATACAAATGCTGAGAGGGCCATTGCATCTTCAAACGCCGAGAGGTCATTGCATCTTCAAACACCGAAGAGGTCATCACTCAAAAACCGCCAAGAGGGACCATCATTCTAAAAATGCCGAGGGCCACTGCATCTTCAAATGCCGAGAGGTGCGTCATCTTAAAACGCCAAGAGGGCCATCATCTTCAAACCGCCAAGAGGGCCATTACATGCAATCCTCCAAGAGGCCATTACATCTCAAATGGCAAGAGGGCATAATCTAGATGCAAAGGGCATTGCATATTCAAACCACCGAGAGCGACATCATATTCAATTCCAAGAAGGCCCTTGGCATCTTCAAAATCCATGAGGGCCATTTATACAATCAAATACGAAGAGGACATTACATCTTCAACTACGAAAACGGACATTGCATTTTCAAACCGCCAAGAGGGTCATCAACTTCAAAAAACGAAAAGGACAATCATCTACAACCGCCAAGAGGGGCATTGCATATTTCATTTCCAAGAGCGGTCATTATACATTCAAATTGCCAAGAGGGTCATCATGCATTCAATTGTCAGAGCGACATTGCTCCTCCAATGCCAAGAGGGACATGTGCATAATCAAACTATTAAGAGGTCATCTGTATTATTATATGAAAGGTCATAATATTGTTGATGAATGTATCAACATTATCTTGCCGATAGAACATTGTCATCATACACTCAAGCTTCGACAACATCAACCTACCATTGGTATCAACATCGTCCTTTTGATGGTCATAAATGTGCAAACAATATCTTTACAAACGAGCATCCATATTCTTCATCAAAATGTAAACATCATTATCATCCTATCAACGAAGTATCATCATCAACAATATTTCATTATCGCAGAATCATCATTGGTCACATCATATCAATCATATCTATTGCGTCAAAAACCAAAAGAGGTTGACGTCAAAGTATTTTTTAACCGAATAGGGAAAACATAACAGCTTATCTAGTTTTAAATTATAGTTTCTACCAACAACTTTGTTTCAATCCTTCCCGAAGAATCCAAAGGATGGAATTCTCAAATCAAACCACAGTATGGTCGACATAATGAAGGATGCATCAGAACAAGGAAATTTTTCTTAGCAGGCGAACTAGGACATAGTCTGAAGAGGAGTATCAAACTTCTTAGGATGCGTGCTGAGAGCAACTCCACCACAATCATACCACACCGCTATCAAAAGCATGTGGGTTTCATTCTCACCAGAGGCAATTTTCCAATCTGAGTGACAATACACCAAGAGATTTGGAATCATGTCCATATAAGTTCTTACTTATGGGTGTGAAGCACGCCACATTCATGGTAAAAAGGTTGCAAGCCTCTTTTTCCATACGCACTTACTTGTCACTCCTAAAGAACCAAAGGTTATCTTACATAATAGATTTCCATTTCAACCGATCGAGTCAAACTACAAACAGCCTGATTCCAAAGATTTAAAGATATGTAGGTGGGCTCAATACTGAAAACTTCCTGATTCCAACATTGTCTCTCAAATATTATTCTCGAGCATTTCGTCTATTCAAATCGATATGAGAGATAACTTTTGAGTTCTTTCATAATAGTGCGTCAAAACAAGCGTATCGAACTAAAGTGGCCTAAATCTCATAATAGCCTAATATGTAGGAAACCCGATACTGGGTTCGGCACATAATTCCTAAAGTCCGTACCATAATACCTTTTCTAGAGAGTGTAGATGTGGTCTCGTCAAAATTAGATTAGTCAATTTATTTGCCTCAAATCTTAATCCATCAATCCAAGTCCAGACCGAGGGACAACTGTTGACACTCAATTTCGGACCTCCACAATAGAACATTAGTCATCGAGTTTCTTAAATTTTAAAAATGATTTGAAAATAATTAGACTCTTATAAATTTGAAATTAGTCACTCCCCAATTAAATTTTAAAGCAAATTTCTGGCTTCAAATTCAACCTAACAACAACAATTCTATTTTTACTCAACAGCCCATCTCTACTATTAATTTCCTCAAGCCCAAATAATTCCTCTGAACATCCGGAAAATCATATTGTCTAATGAAGGCCTAGTATGTCCCTTAGGATAGCCTATTAGGGGTTCATAGGACACCCAAATGCCGATATTGA
>JAJJBR010001231.1:15000-17500 GCA_022817965.1 Solanum lycopersicoides
GTTGAGCCCCTTTTTCAAGGAAATATAAAATAGCAGGAACATTTAAATAAGTTTGATTCTTTATCGGATCATAAAAACCCACTTTCTGAAGATCTTTTCCTTCTCTTCGGGATCGAACATCAATTGCAACGATTCGATAGACGGCTCATTGGGATAGATGTAGATGAACAACACCCCCCTAGAAACGTATAGGAAGCTTTCTCCTCGTACGGCTCGAGAAAAATGATTGATTCGAAGTTTTGTCTCTGTATGGAATTCTATCTAAGAAATGACAACTGGATCCATAAAATGATCAAAGCAATTAAAGATCTAAGTCTTTTTTTCTTCGTTCTTCCTTAAAATGAAAAAGAAACCATTCGTACTCTCATAACTCAAGTTGGATAACTTTCAAACAGTTCAAAGGAAAATCTTTCGGCAATTTCATTTATTGAGCGGTCTTTCCTCCTTTTTTGTTTGTCTCGTTTAAAATCGGATTCTTCAGTCTGATCCAGTTATTAAGACAATTAAAAAGGTGTTTCCTTGTTCTGGGATCCTTTATCTTTGTTTTCTTTTAAATCATTGGGTTTAGACATTACTTCGGTGCTTTTTAATCCTTTCAAAATGGCAGCAACATACCCTTTTTGCGATTTTTATGAAAGAATCCTACAAGATGATGGATTCCCTCGTGAAACACTTTGGATCGAAAAAGTTTGATCAATTCCAATAAATTTTTTAATTTGAAACTTGCTCGAATTGGATTCTTTCGATTTCCATACCTAAGATATATTAGATATATTTACGAAGTTGTTTCAATTGTTTTATTGATTGGCATTAACCCTAGACCCTTGCCCCGAGAAAGAAATTAATACTTTCTACTCGAGCTCCATCATGGACTATTTACATTCCAAGACAACAAAAACGAGGGGTTCTAGTGAAACAGAACCAATGATGTCGAGTTAAGAGCACCTTCATTCCTACAAAAAATGGTGGATGTACAAATCCACAACGGATCGTGTCCTTCAAGTCGCACGTTGCTTTCTACCACATCGTTTCAAACGAAGTTTTACCATAACATTCCTCTAAGAACCGGTATGGAATTGATTCAATTATGGAATCATGAATAGTCATTGGTTGGGCTGATGTATAAACACCATAATCTAAAGTATTTTCTATATCTTCTATATCTATAGTATATAGATATAAATAATACTATAGATTAATACTATAGATATAGGGTGGATAAATATTTTTCTGAAGAAGTCTTAGTAAGACCCCATCGCTAATATTAAATTGTCTAACATTATAATATTAATTAATAAATATATAAATATTAATTAATAAATATATATAATATATAATAAAAAATTTTTTTATATAAATAAAATAAGACGAATAAACGAATTCTTTTTAATTCTGCATCTTCACGTGACTTAATAGGAGAGAAAGATTCAGCTTCTAAGGAATGATTTAAACTATTTCTCTTTCGAAATTTCGAATCAATTTCGAAAGTTCCCCTCTCGACATCATTATTCCAAGAAAATTTGATAGTTAAAAATAACTTTTGATCATCTTAGGAAAAAAGATAAGTCTTTTTTTTTTTTCATCTGATTGATAAAATCCAAAGAATGGGGAGGGTTTCGTATCTATCAATTCGATCAAATAGACTGAGCAATTGTCACCGTTTATAGATATTGAAATGAACGCCTTCCCATCACTGATTAACTCCTATCTACCCCATTCTATGGGACTGATGCAGCATAAATCAAAAGAAGGGGATGTCCTAGTCTTTTTTTTTTTACGAAATGCGAGCTGGCTGGGCACAAAGCCAAACAAGCCCAGATTAAGTCCAGTTTTTGCTCCTTTTTTCTATTTTAGCCTACCTCATTGATTAAGAATTAAGAGACTTAGTGAATTGAATTAGTACCAAAAACCCCCTCTTGGCGAAAAGTCAAGAAATCCACAAAAAAGAAAATTGAATCTAATTAGGCTAATTTAGGGGGTAGAGAATATGAGATAGGGAATATGGATTCTTTCGTATCTCGATTCAGTTTTTGAAAAAAAAAAACGATTCATCGAAGAAAAAAATCAGAAACAACAATCACATTCCAGCTAACATTTCGATTTTAAACAGAACATTGTTAAAAACGCAATCTATATTGTCAGAGAATATATATGTTCTGGGACGGAAGGATTCGAACCTCCGAATAGCGGGACCAAAACCCGTTGCCTTACCACTTGGCCACGCCCCATTTAGATTTCTATGCGATACTAATAAAGTATATTGCTGGTTTTGTTTGTTTGTCAACTCTAGCCCAAATATCTATAGAATCGATTAGATTGGTATTCGGATTTTTCTATGTTTTTGGTATGTGTAGATAGAGAATTCAACTTAATTTATTGATCATTACATATAATTCAATTAAGATATTGTATGAAAATATTATTTTTTCGATTCTCCTTTGAGAAAAGGAGGATTTTTGATTGGGTGGGTTCAAAGAAAAAGAAGGATTTTTTGTTTACC
>JAJJBR010001231.1:22500-25000 GCA_022817965.1 Solanum lycopersicoides
ATAGGTCGTCGATTCAGCATTAGATAAAGGGGGTAAAATCCCTGTTTTTACAATTTACAATAAGCGGTTAAAATCATTTTATCAATATGAGTATCCTATATCGATAAAATATTTATTTTGAAACCACCTCTAACATAGTGGTAGAAAGAGTACCATGCTGCGTCTAGACTTCAAACAGTTTGTTTTAACCATGTTAATAGTTCCACATTATTGGTTAATAGAGAATCAAAATAAATTTACCAATGAATCGCGAAATGCTATGGTTCTTACATATAATTTATGAATTTATACAGAAGTAATTCGCGAGATCATGCACCTCTCTTTCCTACTTATAACGGAAAAGGGTACAGTTGGTTGGTCCAACCTATTCTTGAAATAAACAACTCGCACACACTCCCTTTCCAAAAAAAATCAATACACCAAGCACTACACTTAGATTTATTGGATTTGTTGCTAAAATATCGGTATTAAACCCGAAACTCCCGGCAGATGGCCAGTGGCCCAAAGAAACGAAAGAATCGGTTACGTTTTTCATATGATCTCCTCTTATAGATAGACTAAAAAATCGAACAGAGTTCTTTTTGTAGCACTTCGCCCCTCTTTTTATTTATTCTTTTATTTTTTCTGAAATTGAGTAAAAAAATAAAAAATATTCGAGTTAGTTAGAAATTATGAACTAATGAACTAGCCCTTTTATTGGTTATTGGAACACTAACACTTACTAAAAAAAAAGAGTTTCCCTTGGTCTATGAACGGGAAGGATGAAAGCGAGTCAGTAGGCTAATTCCTCATCCGCAAATCAGCCCTTCCCGTAGGTTCTTTTCTCAAAGAATAAAGAATGGGAGGAGGGAAATCTTGATAGAATTTGAAAAAGCAAACGACAAGTCGAAGGCAATAAAATATGAAAAAGAAATATATTTTTCATATTTCTAAGCTAAGATTAAACAAAAGGATTTGCAAATAAAAGTGCTAATGCTACAACCAGTCCATAAATTGTTAAAGCTTCCATAAAAGCTAGACTAAGCAATAGCGTACCTCGTATTTTGCCCTCTGCCTCAGGCTGTCTCGCGATACCCTCTACAGCTTGACCCGCAGCAGTCCCTTGACCAACTCCAGGTCCAATAGAAGCAAGCCCTACGGCCAATCCAGCAGCAATAACGGAAGCGGCAGAAATCAGTGGATTCATGATAAGTTCCTCGTACCAAAAAAAGAAATGGTTAATGATACAATCAACCAATGAATTATGACTTAATTATTCCCTCACTAGGACTCATCCAGTCGAAGTAACTAAGAACTTCGGATTGAAGTAATAAGATTCTTGAATCATCAAAACAACTTCGATATATCTTTTTTACTTTTTAGCCACAGAGTCTTTGTGAACCCATACGACTTTCGTTCTTCCATTTCTTGTTCTTGGTTCGAACTGTTAGTTGAATTATTTCTTGATTTCATCCGTTTATTCATTCAATTCACAGTCACAAGGGGCCGGAAGGACTTCTAGTCTATTAGAATCCCCTAGAAAAATATATCTTTAGTTCATTTCATATATAACTAGCACTAGGCAATATCTAATATCACATATACATGTCTTTCTTCCATAACGTAAACCAAGCATTCATCTTAGATTCAATCCTATTCGAGAATCAAGCGTCGAAACATCTAGAAGGGTTCGCTTATAGTTATTCAAGTACAGATACCTCCCGCCCCTTTCTAAAATACTAAAAAAAACTTTTGAAAAATTCTTTTGAATCTTACCTTTTCTTATTATTCCACCTAGAGAAATCTAAATGGACAAATTGATTAGGACGACAAATTCCATAGGTATAGAAATATCATTATTTGATTGATCTAAGTTCATGCACTTTATTAATAAAACTGAATAAAAAAATTATTTATTTATTAGTAATATTTTGGTGAATCGTTGAATAAAATCAACTGAAAGGGAAATCATTTCGCCCTTTTTTTTATTTAATTACACGTCGTAAACCTATACAACAAGAATTATTGACAAAAATTCTTATATTCAAATTGTTTTAACAATGAATTAATAATGAGATGGACTAAGCAATCTAAAGTGAATATTCATTGAGACGAAGTATGATATTAAGTGAAGGAAAGGGGAATTTTAGGAAAAAGATCTTTGTTTTTAGATCTTTTTCCCCTTACTCTTTAATATCATCGTAATGTTTTTGCTATCACTCTAGATCGTATATAGCATAGTTGTATATTTAGATTCCCCTATTCTATTCCGTAAGTTAAGTAATTCTTTTGAGCCACCCACCATATACATTTATACATTGCTGTGGGCTAAGCTAAAAAAGACTATTTCAATGATGGCCCTCCATGGATTCACCTATATAAGCCGCGGCTAAAGTTGCAAAAATAAGAGCTTGAATACCACTTGTAAATAATCCAAGGAGCATGACAGGTATAGGAACTACTAAAGGTACTAAAGAAACAAGAACAACAACTACTAATTCATCAGCTAAGATATTCCCGA
>JAJJBR010001231.1:27500-32500 GCA_022817965.1 Solanum lycopersicoides
TTTTTCATATATAAATGTAACTAATGTATCTCCTTCGTAAAGGGTTTCCCCATAATGGCCATGAACAGTTGCTCCGGGGGTGGCCAAATAAGGCTTAGCTGATCGTATCACTATCGAGTCAACTTGAACAAGTATAACTTGACCCGATTTGAGGGGCGGTCCATTTTTGGCTATACATAAATTTTCACAAATAAACTGTCCAAGACTAATTATTTTAGATGTCTCTGCACAATAATAGTGATGGAGAAAAGACCAATTCAAATTGAATGGATTTAAAATAATGTTACGGCATGGATCGGGATTAAAAATTTTTCCATTTTCATCCATTAAATAATATTTTAATTTAATCACTTGAAAAGTCTGTTTTAAATTGTCAAGTTGCAAATATTTAGTTACTAAGATCTGATTATGAGTTATTAAATGGTAAGATGAATAAAAATTCTCAATTGGAAGGCATGTTCCTAAAGGGCCCAATGAATTCCTAATTGGAATTAGGGGATCTTTTTTAATTGATTCTTTTATCACACTGTGATATTTTACATCTTTGAATGGCTCCATTCGAGAACAATTGGCTGCTGACAAAATTATCAACGACTGACATTCCTTATTTCTATTCAACAACGTATGAATAGTTCCTTGAGGTTGGTTAAGAGATTGTTGAATTTTTGCCTTGGAATAGGAATAAATAGCAGAAAAGGGATTGATATTGGTACAATCTGATCCATTATCAGAGAGCAATCCTGACCCCGACGGATCATTCCTTTTTCCGATATACGAAATAGGGGATTTCACTAAGTTGATTTTTAGGAAATGTCGAATCAAACCATTTGTCCTTATTTCAACAAAAGAAGCACGGGCTTCTTCGCAAGAAGAACTTTTTTTGTCTTGGTTCCAATTCAATACTAAACAAGTCCGAACTAATTGAATACTTGTGTCAGAAATTCCTCGAATCGGTTTGCCATTTCCATAAAGGATATAATTGACAATTCGAAGTTGCACATTATCCCTTTCCTGCAATGGATCCGGTGGAAAAAGGGTTCCTAAATTTATACCGTCCGTTATTTCATATGTGACGACAGGTCGAACTAAAACAAAAAACCTTTTCTTACTAGGTGTAATTCGTTGGACATAGATCCAATTTTGAACTTTTTTGTATTCCTTGGAATTTCTTTTTCCTGTTCCTGGTGGTATCAAAACGCCGGTATGCCTGGATATCTTATCCGTCTCTCCAGGAAAATGGATATCTCCAGAAAAGATTTTCAGTTCAATTCGTTTTTTTTTTCTCTCCACCCGGACCAACCCACCGACTCGGCTTCTTAGATTTAAGGTGATTTGTGTATCGACCCCAACGATACTATTGTTCCGTACCATTAGGGAAGAAGATCCGGGCAAGATATGCACCTCTTCAGGAATGAAAAAAATCGATCTACTTTCATTTGGTATTTTGGCCTAAATTCCTTGACTCCTCGATACTCAATCAAATCCTCTTTTTTGATGACTGAATGCGTTTCTATAGTCCCATATTTAATAATGCCCGAACTCTTTCTTCTGTATCGAGGATCATCGAAATAAGCAAGAATACTATTTCGACGGAAAATACCATTTACGGGGATTTCAATCGAGATACCTGAACAGGGCATTAGTTCATTCTCGAGTTCTTGAATCGAGTGTAGTGGAATGATGAATTTATTTCTTCGCCTTTTTGACAATAAAGCAGAATTCCCGTGAAGAATAGGCGAATATACGAGATTATACTGGCCAGTACATATGATTCGATTAAGGTCTGAATAATCAGGAATCCTATCTTCTTTTTGACCATAAAAATCCGAACTAAACAATTTCTGCCTCGCCTGATCATTGGTTACTGAGAGGTTAGAAGTATATCTTCGCTTGCCAGAAAGAGAATGCGCATTCATTTGATCCTGATCCTTGTGGATCGAAAGGTAGACTAGACTGGACCTGCACGGCCCTCCTAATAATATCCATAAATGACTTGTTTTTGGTAATAGATGAACATTACCATATGTAAATTCGGGTGCATGATAGACATCGGTACTCCAGTGCATTTCTCCGTCTGAATCAGAATAAATATGTTTTCGAACCTTCTCTTTAAAATTCAAAGTGGATATTCCTGCGCGAATCTCAGCAATTACTTGTTCTGATTCTACGTATTGATCGTTTTGAACTAAAAGCAAACTTTTGGGTGAATATTCACATTATGTAGAATATCTTCACTCTCAATAGTTACATACAAGTCTATAGAACATAGAAAGGCGGGATGCCCATGACGTGTACGTGTCGGATGAACCAAGTCCTCATTGAATTTTATTTTTCCATTAGATGGGGCTCGCACATGTTCTGCAGTACCCCCCGTGAATACTCCTCCGGTATGAAAAGTTCGTAATGTTAATTGAGTACCCGGTTCTCCAATCGATTGACCTGCAATAATACCTACAGCTTCCCCAATTCAACCAGGTCGCCATGAGTAGGACTACGCCCATAACATAATCGACAAATCCAAGATGTACTCCTACAAGTAAAGGGAGTTCGAATAGAGATTGGTTGTGCCCGAAAGGTTATGAATCGATTTACAAGTCCAATGCCAATGGCTTGGTTTCTAGTGGCAATACATCGTGAACCCATGTATATATCATCTGCTAATACACGGCCAATTAATGTTTGACTAAAAATCCTTTCCGGCATTATCCCATTCCGAGGACTCACAGAAATACCCCGGGCGGTGCCACAATCCGTTCGACGTACAACAATGTGTTGAACAACTTCAACAAGTCTGCGAGTGAGATATCCAGCGTCTGATGTTCGTACAGCAGTATCCACAACTCCTTTACGGGCTCCGTAGCAAGAAATGATGTATTCTGTTAAAGAGAGTCCTTCGCGTAAATTGCTTTGAATAGGTAAATCAATCATTTGTCCTTGAGGATCCGACATTAATCCTCTCATACCTACTAATTGATGTACCTGAGATGCATTTCCTCGAGCTCCCGAGAAAGACATTATATGAACTGGATTAAAAGGGTCAGTCATCCTAAAATTCGGATTCATTTCTTGGCGCAAATATTCACTTGTAGCATACCATATTTCAATGGATTGACGTAATTTTTCTACCGCGTGTACATTTCCATACTGATGGTGTTTTTCCAAAATCAAACTTTGTTGTTCAGCATCTTGAACTAGCCATCCCTTAGAAGGTATTGTTAAAAGATCATCAATTCCTAATGAAATGGATGTAGCAGTAGCTTGTTGGAACCCCAGAGTTTTACTTGATCCAGGATATGTGATGTATATGCCATTCCGAAGTGCTCTATTAATCTACTAATAAGTCGTTTCATGGCAGTTCCGTCTATCGCTTTATTGTGAAAGACCAGATTGGCCCGTTCTGCCATAAGTACCTCCATATTCCGCTGAGTAGGATTCGACAATGGGTTTGAGTCGGTGATTGTAAAACTTCCTTTTATCGATCTTGATTCGCGTATAAATTCCGGAACTATGGACCTAGCTGAACCGGAGAGCCCCGAAGTCCCACGGTATCATAGAATTAGGTAGCATATGAATAGGCCTGAGAAAACCCCTGTATAGCTTCTTCGATTTCTCGATAAAGAGCAATATGACCAACAGTGGTTCGAATGTATATAAAAAGGATTTTTTTTTTTAGACTTCTTACTATTAGATAGTGTCCATAAATCTCATAAAAAGTACCTAAAGATTCATAGTGAACTTCGATGGGAGTTTCTCTTGAAGCAATAACGCGTTGATCTAGTCGCCACCGGAGCCACAAAGGACTATCTAAATTGATTCGTTTCTGCCGATAAGCCCAATTGCATCATAGGAATTCGAAAAAAAGGGTTCTTTCGTATACTTATAGTAACTATTGTCACTTCTTTTTTGATTTTGATAGTTTCTGCGATTACATGGATTATATCTATTTACACAAATACCTCGATGATTTCCGCTCGTTAATACATAGAGTCCAATAAGCATATCTTGCGTTGGCACGGAAATGGGATCCCAAATAGCCGGAGACAAAAGATTCATATGAGAAAACATAAGTAAACGGGCCTCTACTTGAGCCTCCAAGGATAAAGGTACATGAACAGCCATTTGATCTCCATCAAAATCGGCATTGAATCCCTTGCAAACTAATGGATGTAAACAAATAGCGCGCCCCTCCACTAAAACGGGCTGGAATGCCTGTATGCCTAATCTATGCAGCGTAGGTGCTCTATTCAGCAATACAGGGTGTCCCTGCATAACTTCTTGAAGGATTTCCCATACAATCGGCTCTTTTTCTCGAATTTTACTCTTAGCAACTCCTATGTTCGAAGCAAGATGTTGTCTAATTAGACCGCGAATTACAAATG
This sequence comes from Solanum lycopersicoides, assembly GCA_022817965.1. Classification (NCBI taxonomy): domain Eukaryota; kingdom Viridiplantae; phylum Streptophyta; class Magnoliopsida; order Solanales; family Solanaceae; genus Solanum; species Solanum lycopersicoides. The sequence continues at coordinate 31,880 of JAJJBR010001231.1, forward strand.
TCTGGAAAAGCTCTATTGCTATTTCACGAGGCAATCCACATCGATGTAATGAAAGTGAAGGACCCACGACAATGACAGAACGTCCTGAATAATCGACTCGTTTACCAAGCAGAGTCTCACGAAATCTTCCCTCTTTGCCTTCAATTACATCAGAAAATGACTTGTAAACTTTATTATGACCGTCCCTCATTGGTTGTCCCCGGATTCCATTATCAAGAAGTGTATCCACGGCTTCTTGTACTAATTTCTCCTGACACATTACTAATTCTCCTGGCGTAGATCTACTTGTTGTTAATAGATCGGTAAGGGTATTGTTCCGATAGATAACTCTTCTATAGAGTTCATTAATATCTGAGCTCATTAGTTTACCCCCATCTATCTGAATGATCGGTCTCAACTCAGGAGGAAGAACTGGTAATAGACACAAAACCATCCATTCGGGCTCTATATTTGTTCGAATAAAATGCTTAGCCAATTCCACGCGTCTAACCAAAAAGTCCTTTCTTCTTCCAACTTTTCGATCTTCCCATTCATTCCCTGTGTGCCCTTCTTCCCCAATTCTTCCCATTCTACCAACGAATTCTCTATAATAATTCGTAAATCTAGATCGGCTAATTGTTC